>JARQOC010000006.1:455745339-455947671 GCA_033576535.1 Allobates femoralis | reverse complement strand
CAGGGATGGAGGCTCATGGTCAGCCAGGGTGGGGGCTCATGGTCCACAGTAAGCCAGTTCAGCCAGATGAGGGCCCTTTGGCCGCAAATGGAGGGCCTGGGCAGCCAGATGAGGCTCAGGGGTGCCAGGAATGGAGGCACCAGGTGGGCACACCGGATGGAGTGGGCAGCACAGGATGGAGTTGTCAGCCAGGGTGGAGGCTCAGTGGTAGCACGGATTTAGGTCCTGGTCAGCACATGAAGGGTAGTGGTTTACGCAGGATGGAGGCCCGGGTCAGCACGGATTGGGGGTAGTGTCAGCGCGGATGGAGGAAGTGGGCAGGCGGATGAGGCCAGTGGTCAGCACAGGATGGGGGGTCATGGCACAAGGATGGAGGCTCAGTGGGCAGCACGGATGGAGGCTCAGTGTCAGCACAGGATGGAGTCAGGTCAGCCGAGGGGGCCAAATGGTCACCGGATGGAGGCAGTGGTCACCAGGGTGGAGGTCAGGCATGGGTGGAGGCAGATGGTCAGCGCTGATGGAGGCTCATGGGCAGCACAGGATGGAGTGTCAACGCTGGATGGAGTCAGTGGTCAGCGGATGAGGCTCAGTGGTCAGCACAGGTAGGCCATGGTTCAGCACAGGATGAGAGTCACAGGTTGAGGTCAGCACAGATGAGGCTCAGTGGTCACACAGTTGGAGGGTCAGTGGTCACACGGGGTGAAGGCCAGTGGTCAGCCAGGATGGAGCTTAGTGGTCAGCCAGGATGGAGGCTCAGTGTCAGCACAGGGTAGGCAGTGGTCACACAGGAGGGGGTCATGGCACGCAGGATGGAGGCTCAGTGGTCAGCGCGGATGGGGGCAGTAGTCAGCGCAGAAAGAGCAGAGTGTAAACGCAGGATGGAGGGTCAGTGGTACAGGAGAGGTTAAGGTAGCGCTGATGAGCTCATGTCACACGGATGGATGGTCAGCACAGGATTGGAGTGTTTCAGCACAGGATGGAGGCTCAGTGGTCAGCACAGGATGGAGCTCAGTGGTCAGCACAGGATGGAGGCTCAGTGGGCAGCACAGGGTGGAGCTCAGTGTCACGCAGGATGAGGCTTAGTGGTCAGCACAGGATGGAGGCCCAGTGGTCACACAGGATGGAGGCTCATATGTCACCAGGAATGGAGGCCAGTGATTTAGCGCGGATGGGGGCAGTGTTTAAACCAGGATGGAGGCTCCCGTGTCAGCGAGGATGGAGGGAATGGTCACGCTGGGTGGGGGCTCATGGTCAGCACAGGGAGGAGTGGGCAGCACAGATGGGGGCTCATGGTCACACAGAAGAAGCTCAGTGGTCCGCCCGGTGGGAATGGTCAGCACAGGATGGAGGCTCAGTGGTCAGACACAGGATGGGAGTGGTCAGCACAGATGGGGGCAAAGTGGTAAACGCAGGATGGAGGCTCAGTGGTCACACAGATGAGGTGGTCACACAGATGAGGCAGAGTGGGCAGCCCGGATGGGGCTCGTGGGCCACAGGATGGAGTGTCAAGTGGGAAGCAAACAGCGGATGGAGGCTCATGGTCACGCAGGGTGAGGCTTCAGTGGTCAACAGGGTGGAGGCTCATGGTCACACAGGATGGGAGCTCAGTGGTCACACAGGAGGAGTGTCAACGCAGGATGGAGAGTGTCAGCGCGGATGAGCTCATGGTCAGCGCAGGATGGAGGCTCATGTTCAGCACAAAGGGTGGAGGTTCATGGTCAGCACAGGGTGGGGGCTCAGTGTCAGCACAGGGTGAGGCAAGTGGTCAGCGCGGGATGGAGCAAGTTCAGCCGGGATGGAGGTTAATTTCAGCGCTGGATGGAATCAGCACAGATGGTGTCACACAGGAAGGATAGAAGGTGGAGGTCAGTGTACACAGAGGATGCCAGTAGTCGCACGGAAGTGGTCAGCACAATGGAGGCTCAGTTCCAGCACAGATGGAGTCTGAGTGGTCTTACAGATGGGGTGTCTGCAGGTGGACCATGTACACGGATGAGGCTCATGTCACACCGGATGGAAGTGGTCGCCAGATTTGGGGGCTATGGTCACGGGATGGAGGGTCAGTGGTCCAGCACAGAAAAGGAGTGGGCACACCGGATGAGGCTCAGTGGTTTTATTGGGAAAGGAGCTCAGTGTTTAGCACAGGATGGAGGCCTCAGTGTCGCACAGGGTGGAGCCTCCCAGTCAGCACAGGATGGATTTAATGTGGATAGCAAGTCACGTGGATTGGGCTCAGTGGTCAGCACAGGTTGGAACTCAGTGTCAGCCAGGAGAGGCTCATGGTCAGCACAAAATGGAGGCTCATGGGCATGCAGGTGGAGGCATTCAGATGGGGTCGGCAGCACGAGATGGAGGCTCAGTGGTTCACACAGATGGATGGCTCAGTCCCCGCAGGATGGGGGCCATACACCGGGGTAGAGAGAGTGGGCACGAGGATGGGGAAGTGGAACGCAGATGGACTCATGGCAGGGGAGGGTTAATGGTCAGCCTGATGGGGGCCATGGGGACACAGGGTTGGTTACAGATTATGCGCACAAGGGGCTCAGGGGCAGCCAAAATGAGGGTCAGTTCAGCCAGATGGGGGGGGTTTTCACCAGGAGGAGGGCCCGTGGGCACGCAGATGGGGCTATGTCCCCCGGGTGGGGCCCATTTCAGCACAGGGGAGGGCCCTGGTCACCAGGGTGGGCTCATTCACCATAGGGAGATGGGACGCAGGGTGAGGGTTTTTTTGAAAGGGGGAAAAGGAGGTAAATTTTTCAAACCCTAAAATAAAACTAAAGGGGAAGATTGGGGAATTAAAGGAAAAAAAGGAGCCGCAGGCTGGTTTGGGGACCAATTTTTGGGAAAGCCCCCTTGGAAAAACGGCTTTAAATGGGGTCACCACAGTATTTGGAAAAAGGCCTCCCCCCGTTGGGAAACGAAGAGGGCACCAGAAATGGGGGGCCAGTGGTAAACGGGAGGGATTTTAGGTGGGCCCCAGTTGGTCAAAACCCCATTTTTGGGAAATTTTTTTGCCGAACGATGAGGGCTAGGAATTGGAGCCCGTTTTCACCCCCCAAATTTATGAAAACTTAGATGAAAGGAGAATCAAGGGGGGGCAGCGTTGAAAGAAAAAAGGTTTAAAAATAGTAAGCGCAGGGATTTAGCCCAAGTAAACTACCCCAAAAAAAAAAGCTAAAAAAAGGGGTAGCAACAAAATTAGGGCCTTCAAAAAGGAAAAAAAGGAAAAAAAGGGGAAAAAGGGGGGGCGAGATGAGGCCTGTTTTTTAAAACCCCCTAAAAATTTTTTTCGTTCAAAGCCCCCATATATCTGCACGGGGACAAAGGGGGTTTTTGGGCACCTAAATTTTGGGAGACTAGACTGCCTACCATTTTGGAATATCGGGGACAGGAAAATTTTTAAACACTGGTGTCTACCGGGGGCAAAAATATAGAAAAGCGTGAAGAGCCGTGCCACGTTTGGGATAACGGGGAAAGTTCCGGCCACGTTTGGGAGTAACTGAAAAACCCCCCGTGCCACGCTTGGAGTAACCCTTGAAGGGGGCCGTGCCCCCTTTTGGGGAAGAAAATTTAAAGGGCCCCGTGCCACGTTTGGGGAGTGAGCGGGGAAAGACCGGGTTTCCACGCTTTGGGGGCAAAATTGTTGATTTGGTCCGCTTTTCAGCGGACGAGCTGCACGGCCGTAGTTTTCCCTATTAAATTTTTGCGTACCGTACCCCAAAAAATTAGATAAAAAATCTGTAAAAAGTAAAGATATTGGAAAGAAAAAAGGGGAAAAAAGGCAACAGGCTGTTAAGAATTTAAAAAAGGTTATAAAAGTACGTAGGTTTGTTTTGGTAAAGGAGATTGCGGGCCATCTAAAGGGAAATAACCCCTAAACCTAAGAAAAAGCAAGCGAAAGCCCCAAGGGGTTTGGCTAGATCAGGAAACAAGCTTACTAGGGGTTGCACGTAGCTAAAAAGTGAGGAATGAAGGGGAAATAGAGGGAAAAAGGGGGAAAACCCGATAAAGGGCAAGCCTTTTGTTTAGTTAAAACTGCTTCCAACAAAAAATTTTTATACAGTGTAAAATGGCCCCCAAACTGGCCATTTTTAAATTTTTAGTAGGGCCAAACCCACCATCCCCCCAATCAGGCGGCGACACAAGGCCCCCGGGATGTGTGGGTTTGTTTCTAGCCCAAGGGGTTAGGGTAATTAGGGGTAAGGAAAATATATAATCTTAAGGAGATTTTTCCCTTTTTCATTGAAGTCTTTTCCCGACTGTCAAACACCTTTTCCCACGGCCGGGCTATCAATATATTTTACTTTTTTTTTCCCGTCAGGAAATTTCTTGAAGTGATAAAGATTAAATGAAAATTAGTTTTTAAAGCTACGGGGTCTCAGATAAGGGCTAAGTTAAAAAGTTGCAAAAACCCACAAGTTTTAAACAGTTAATAAAAATTTTTTGAGCTCATTTTGGGAGAAAAGGGGATTTCTTTTTTCCCAATTAAAACCCCAAAAACAAACAGCTGTGTGCATAACCTTGTAAAGCTGCCCCTGAGTTAAAAAGGAGGGATGAAGGGGGGAATCTGCACACTGTGACATGCCCCACGGAACCCTTAATCCACCCTTTCCCAAAGGGAACCCTTTAATGAAAAAAAATGAATTTTTCCTTTTAGGGGTATTTTTGGGTTTTAAAAATAATAATGCTAATATTGAATAAAATTATAATCAAATTTTTTTGTTGATTTAAAAAAAAAAAAAAAAAAAAAAAAAAAAAAAAAGGGAGATCCAAAAGTATTAAATTTGTAGGGAAAAGTGTACTAAAAGTATTGCCTAGCTCTTGTATAAGATATAAAGGTTAGAAGACTGGGGGCTTGCAGCCCCTCCATTGGGGAAGCATTAAACCTGAAGTTTTTTTGGTAAGGGGTTTTCTGGTGCAGTACTGTTCTGGAGGTCGGCCCGGGTGATGAAAGACCTGGGAGGGGGGCTGGGACCTTTAAAATTTCTGGGGAGCCCAGTCCCCCGGGGATGCCGGGGTTGCCCGGAAATTTCCCAAATAGCTAAACCTGGTCTAGGAATAATTTGACCAGTGTCCAAGACCAATGCTAAATTGCGTGTTTTGAAAAAGTTCGCCAGGAGTTTTAATTTGCTTTAGGGAGATATAAACTAATAAATAAAAGTTTTAAAAATGAAGCTTTAAAAAAAGGACCCCTTTTGAAATTAAAAATTATCTTACAAAGGTTTTGTAAACGTAATATCCTGAAATATAAACGTAATGTCGGGAAAAAACAAAGATATCTTAAAATATATTCTTATAAATTCAGGCCTTTCAAAAATTCTACCTAGGGGGAAAAGTTTAAAAATATACTGAGCGCCCGGGGGGAAATAATATATAAATTAAAGCTGTGGGAGGTGGTACTAGACAGAAAATCTAACACAATGTATAAAGGGTATTGTTAAAAAAGGAAACCGAATGTGTAAGGAAATGTCGATAAGCAGGAAAAAAATTTGTATTTTAAGGGGAAAACTCAATTGAGCCCAATTGGAAAAATTGTTAGAGATGGAAGTTAGAAAGTTTTAAGAAAAAAAGCAACAGAAAGTATAGTTTAAAAAAGACCACAAAGTTAAAAGAAAAAAAAAAAAAAAAAAAAGGGTGGGAAAGACAAAAAAAGAAAAACAGTTAGGCCCTTTTTGTCAGGATTGTGGATATCTTGTGGCCCCATATAAAGGGCCCAAAGGATTTAAAAATAGGGAAAAGGGAGTTAACCACCCCTCCACACCCCCCTTAAAATTTTTCTTTCCTATCAGAAGCATTTCTTTGTTCTTTACTTTTTAAAAAATTTAATTCTTGTAGTTCCGTTATCTTTCCCATATGGGAGGGGGGGAGGGGGCCCTTTCTAGAGAAAATGCTGATAGCAGAAATTTTGAACAAATTTTGATTTACACATGTCTGCTCTGAGGGTACAGCGCCCATATGGTGTTTTTCTACCATTTTATTGCCGGAAATAAAAAAAAAAAAAAAAATTTTCAAAAAAACCCTAGCAAAAATTTTAAAATTTAAAAAAATTTAAATTTAAAAAATTTTCTGATTTTTTGACATTAAAAGTTTTTTGAGTTGTTTTTTCGGGTTAAAAGGAGATATTTTTCCCTTACTTTGGAAACGCAGGTAGAATCCCGCATGGGGAAATCAAATGGGGGGGTTTTTTTGACGCACTTTCTAAACGAAGGACGTTTTCCGGGTTTTTGGAAGAATTCTTTTACAATACGGAAACCTACAAAATTTCAGTATTGGTAAATCACGTGGGGTTAGACCCCAAGGGTTTATAAATCTAGGAGGGTTTTTAATAAAACTGACGATCACCACGGGGTTCCTTCCCCCCTCGGAGGTAAAAAGGCAAGCTATCCCACAAAAGATGGAAAGGAAGGGGCGGGAGGTTGCCCCATCCCACCCCGGGTTTTTTTCCTGGCGGCCTGAGCCCCTCCCTCCTAAAAGCCCAAACTCCCTTTTATGGGGACTGACCAAAACCACAAAACAGTGTTAAAACTAAAAGTCTGAAGGGGACGGGGCGGGGCCCATGATGTCTCCATCACAAATTTTTAGACGGGTTTTTTCTGCTTGGCCTCACTTTAAAAACCCTAAAAAAGGTAAACGGGTAAGATAAATTGAGTACCCCCTAGTTCCTCCTGGTACAGGTAACTGTTTTACCTATCCTCTTTAAATTCTTGCGCACAAACACAACCCCAGAAAGGTAGGGGGTTTGAGGGGGCAGTCGCTCCAGGGGTTTTGGAAATTTCCCAAATATTGAGCGGCACAAGGAAACCAAGAAAACTTATAAAAATTTTTCCAAATATGTGAAAAATCTCTTTCTTCTACCCAAAGGGTTTTAAAATTTGTCAAATAAAACGGTTTAAAATGCTTTTAAATTTAAAAGAAATTTAAATAAATGAGTAAAAAAGGGTTTTTTTTTGGCCTTCAAAAACTGTTTTTCAAAATCATATTTGACAAGTGAATGGGCTGAAATTTTTTTTGCTATGCTTTTTTGGGTTATTTTCCCTTTTAAATCTTTTTTTTAAAGGAAAATTTGGATGACTTTTTGGGAAAAGTTTTACTTATTTTGGTTTTAAAGTAAATTTTTATTGTCGATATTTTTAATTATTATTTTTTGACTATTATGATTGGTTTCAGGTCAATCGCAAAGGGCTGTATTTCTCATGTTTTGTTTTTTAAATGTACTTTTCTTTTACAAACCCAATGGGTTTATATTTTTGAAAAGTATTTTCCGCGTTTTGGATAACGGGCTTATTTGCAGATATTTAAGAATTTTCATATTTTTTTTTGTAACCCCCCATAATGATAGGGAAAAATTTGAAAAAAAGTTAAAAGGGGGATGAGATTTTTTTTAAAGGTTTAAATATGTTACTAATAGTGAAAAAACGATACCCCAATTCCCAGGTTTTTTCAAAAAATTGTTTGATGTTTTCTTCCCCTTCAACGGTTGGGGACTCTGAAAACATTCCAATGAATAGCAAATTAATTTAACTGAAGAATCTAAATAAATTTTTTAAAAAGGCAGAGAACAACTGTTTTGCCCCAAATATGTTCCTTAATCCACAAGGAGCCAAAAAAAGAATTCCAGTGGGGAGGGGTTTAAATTTTTGAAGGACAATCATACATGCTAAACTCCACAAAAAACAGTAATATGTTAGAAGGAATCTTTAAATTGGGAATTTTGTAATGAAAAACAGCCTGAAATAAAAATTTTAAACTCAGCCAACTATACATAATATATAAAAATTTACTGGTTGTTGGGGATGGAAAGCCCCACCCCGGGTTTGTCCGATCCCTAAAACAGGCCCAAAGCACCTAAAAAAATGGCTATGCAGTTAAAAAATTTTTCCCCAAAGGGGAACCCGGAGTTTTCCCATTTGGGGGCCTACTAAGAAAAAGGAAAAGGGCTTTGGGATCAACCCAAAAATTGAATTATAAGGAAGAATGATTTCTTAAAAATGGGTTTGGGCCCTTGATATGCTCCAAGCAAAAAAAGGCGGGGTCTGGGAATGGTGGGGGAGGAGGAATCTTTTATATATATAATCCCGAAAAATTCGGGAAAAAAGGGGAAAAAACCAAAAAAATAGCCTTTAAAAAAAAAAAAACTAAGGGGCAGCAAAATTTTAAAAGCTAATGCTTGGGTAAATACTTCTTTTTTTTTCCATTTGGGTTTTGGGGGGAATTTAAAGGGTTTTTTCAACACCTGCCTTAAACTATTTGCCCTAATTTTGGGGTTTGGTCTAGGGTTCTTTTGTTGTCCCTTTTCCCCTATACAAAAAGGCCCATCACCAAGGAAAGCCTCATCGGTATTTATTTTTTGGTCAAAAAGCTATCCATTGACAGATGGAAGTATCATTTTAGGGAAATAAAAAAGGGGCTTTCTCTCAGACAATTTAAAAAAATTTCCCCCCAAACATCAATGCAGCGAGGGAAAAAAATTAGGGACAGTGAAAGGGGGGAAGAACTCCATGTGACCAGTGTGGGGGGCAAGATGTTTTTGGTCCCCTTTCACAAGGAAAGAGATTTCTGAGGTGTCTGACCGAAAAACCCCAATTCGTCCCCTTCCCCCATCAAAAGGACAGTCTAAAAGGACCCCTTAATAAATAAATTTAGGGATAGTTTTTAGGAAAAAAAACTTACTGTTAGGGGGGAAATTTTCGAGGTAAAGAAAAATTTTTACCAATATTTATAGTATATATTTTATTCTATATATGCTTTCATTTTTTACTTCAAAATTTTTTTTTTTCCCTTTTTATAACAAATATTTGGTTTAAAAAGCATTAGATGGAACAATAAGTTTTTTTTCTTTTTCAAAATATATGTGAACTGCTGAAGGAACAAGATCCCAAAGTACCAATTGCCCCCTTGAACCCGGGGCCTGTTTGTTTTTGGTGAAAAGGCCGTTTTCCCGTGAAAAACGAAGATAGCATAAAACCAGGGGGCTAAGAGATGCCCACCCAGAAACGATTGGGGGAAAGGATTTAACGAAAAAACAAAGAATTATTTATTACAAACAAAAAAAGATTTTTGCGAAATCCCCCTAAACCTTAGAAATAAAACCCCCCCGTTTTGGACATTTCCCAATCTTATTTTCCCGGGACTAAAAAAGTTTTGGTGCCCCCCGGGAAAAGGAAATTCATTTTGCGGTGTATTTTTTGGGGCCAATGCAATTAAAGCACTGAAAAACATGATTTTAATTTTAAAAATGGGGAAAAAATCACCCTTTTTTAAAAATTTCTTTTAAACCCCCCGCATTTCGGGGGTTCTAAATTTTGGGGGGTGAGTGACCGGGGGGGGAAGGGGGAGGGGGGAAGAGTTTAAAACGGGGCCTTTTTTTACGGGGGAATTTTTTGGAAAAAATTGGGGGGGCGGGGGGTTTTTGGGGGGGGGGGAAAGAAAGGAAAATTTTTGGTTCTCCCCCAAATATTTTTTAAAGAATTTAGCCTGTTAAAAGGGTTGAAGGGGGGGGGGGTTTTCTTTTTAAA
This sequence comes from Allobates femoralis, assembly GCA_033576535.1. NCBI lineage: Eukaryota > Metazoa > Chordata > Amphibia > Anura > Aromobatidae > Allobates > Allobates femoralis. The sequence continues at coordinate 455,938,156 of JARQOC010000006.1, read as the reverse complement.
ATTTTTTACTGTTTAAAATAATAATAAAACTGTTTTAACAGGGGGGCGGGGGGGGAAAGGGGGGGGAAGAATAAATGCCCGGAAAGGTTGGGGAAGGCGAAGGAAGGAGGGGTTACGCTGGGAAAGGTTAAGACCCCATTTCTTTTTGAGAACCATATTGAAGGGAGGGGGAGGAAAGGGTGGGGGGGGAAGGGGGGGGAAAAGGGAGAAACCCAATAGAGGGCGGGATGTTTTTTAAAGACTGAGGGGATCGCAAAACCCCCCTGAGCCCCCCTTAAAAAAGTGCTGGGGTGGAACGTTAGAGGGGCTCTAAAATCCCTACGAAAAGGGCGGCAGTCCAAAAATAAAAATATTTTGACCAACACCCAAACCTTGATATGTATTTTTGGAAACGCACTTGGAAAAAGGGAAAAGATGGTGATTTTGCAAAAGGAAAAATGGATACGGGTGTCCATCTGCCATCTTTTCCCCTCAAACTAAAGGGGGTGTGCCCCCAATTTTATTACCTATGTCTCAAAATTTTTAAAATTTGGGGGAGTCAAAACTCGGGATGGGGAAGGACAATCCTTTAAACTGGGTATGCAAAGTGCGGGGTTTTGCTGATGGCACTCATAGCGATGAAACCCCCTCCCCCAAAATTTTTCCACAAAAAAAAATTAGAGGATTTGATGGATTTGGCGGGGACCTTTTTGGGAGATTCCTTTTGCTCCGGGTGGGAAAACCTTTAAAAATTGTGCAGGATACTACGGGCCCAAACAAAAAAACAATTTGGGTGGGACTCAAGCCATAAAAACACCCCCTTGGGTGTATACGGTTTTTTTAGGGGATTGGGCCTAAGAAGTATGGAGGGTCCCAAAATCCAGAGGTGCGATTTTTACTTCTCTATTTGGGGGCCCAAATACAATACACATCCGCATAGACATGGCCCGGGGAAACAATGCAAGGATGGACTGGTTATAAAGGGTGGAGTAAAAAACCAGGGCCATGTGGGAAACCATAGTTTGGGAACTGTGTTCATGTCCATTCGGGGGGGGCAGGGGGGGGGAAAGGTTTTGGGAGGAAAAAAACACCCAGGATGGCTCCCCCAGCATTAATGTTATATGCGGCGTAAAAATTCTGGAAGGTATTTTGTTTTTTAATAAGGAACACGGGCCCCGAACGTTTTGGGTTTCCCAAATAAAAGGCATACCTGAAGGCTCCTTTTTCAAAGGGGTTAATAGGTGTAAGCTAAACGGGGAAGGAGGAGGGGGGAGAAATTGGGCACTCTGAGCAGGGGGGAGGAAAATTTGATTGAAAAGGGAACCGGGGGGCAAAAAACTGAAAAGGGAACCCAAAGGAGGAGTTGGAAAATTTTAAAACTGGGAGAAAAAAATTAAAAAAAGAACAGGTTTTGGGGCGGGGGGGCTACTATGAAAAAGGGGGAAAAGTTTGGGCCCCATATTGCTGGGGTTTGGTCGCCCGGCGCAAGGGGGACCCCCTTCGGGGCACCCCGGTATGCGGGGGTTTGGGCCCCTTTTTGACAACGACACGCAAAATTTTGGAGCAGCCTTTGGGGACTTATGAGAAGTTGAACTTCTGGGGGGTTGCGGAGGGGGTCGTCGACAGTATGGGCTATGTATTTTAGAAACTTTCGCATCCCCCCCAGATTTTTGGGAAGAGGGATAGGGACGGGCCCTGGGGGGCCTGTTTAAACGTGTTTTTAGTTTGGATTTGGCATTGGGCCCTATGGCCAATGAAAAACCCGGGGGATCCGATGGTCCCCAGGGGAAGATCTACAAAGGGTTTAGAAGAGTTTTGGCTCCCGCGGCTGCGGGGAGATTCCCCCCACAAGACCCAGGGAGGGGGGGACCCTTTTTTAAAATCGGGAAAAGGGGAGGCGGTTATTGTGATGCTCCCTAAAGAAGGAAAGGGAACCCAAATGGTGAACAGGAGGGAATACCGGTGCCGTTACTTTTAACCTACCCTGGACAGCCCCACTAGAACACTAAAACTTTTGGGTTTCCCAATTTCTAAATTTCCCCCGTTTAAAACATTAAGGTGGGGGCATGCCTTTAAAAAATTTCCTCAACGGAGGACGGGGACTTTTGGCCCCCTTAAAACCCCACTCTTCTAAAACCCCCCTTTCCCCCCCCCTGGTTTCCTAGGGCGTTCCTTCCGGGTTGGCCCGAGTGTGGGGGAAATTTTAGGCCGGACAGTAGTAAAAAGGGGGGCATTCCCTTTCCATTTGATTTTTCTCTAAGGACTCCAGGGGCGGGAAATTTGTTTTTGGGTTTAATTTTGCTAAAACTTCATTTCCCCCCCCTATCTTTTGACAAAGTACCAGGGTACGGTTTGCCGTTCCCCTGTACCAAAAGGGAACAAATTGTTTCTTAACAAATCTCCCCAGACCTTGCTTTTCTGCATTTTAACCGGGTTGGGTTTTGTTTAAGAAAAAACAAAAAAGAAACACCCATTCCCCTTTGGTTGGGGAACAGGAACTGGCAGAGAATTTACGAGTTTTTGAATGGAAAAACCCCGTTTTCCATTATACTCAGAAATTTGGGGCTTTCACCTTTCCCAAAAGCAACAAAAAGGAAAATTAAAAAAATTTTCTCACAAGATGGTATTTAAATGTCCAAATCGACTTCAAAAATTTTCCCCCATCAGCTTTTTGAAAAGGTTTGGGCAATGCGAGGCAGAAAATTTCGGTACATTTTTTGCATATATGGGGGGGATTTTTCCAGGTTTCAAAAGTTTCGGGGAAAAAAGTCTTCGGGAAACAATACCCTAATCACGGGTACCCCAAATTACTGGGTCCTATAATAGCACTCCGTGGGGGTTGCCGGGCTCCATGATCAAGAAAAAAAATGACTTTCCTTCGCTTCTTTTGGTTCAGCAGGCCCAAACCCACCCATTCCCAGGCTCGGGAAATCATCAAAAAACCTTTCTATTTTTGTAGTGGAAACAGGGGATGAAAAAAATTTTTTTTCCGAATGGAAATTTTGGGGGCGCTTTAGAGACAAAAGTCCCCGGGAAAGGGGTTTTTAAAACCTTTTTTGGGGTTTTAAGGGGACCCTGTTTCGGGACTCTTCTAGTTTTTCCGGGATTTATTTAACAAAGAAAAGGAAAAGTAAACTGAATTGATATTTGGAAAATAATTGGTTCTCCCCAAAGGACCTTCCCCGGGCAAAACCCCTTTCCTGTACCCACCCCCCACCTGATCCCCCCTTTTTAAATTTTTCCTTTTCTTTTTTTTTTTCCCTTTTTTTCTACCCCTTTTTTTCTTTCCCTTCCCCTATTTCCCTTTTTGGCAAATTTTGTTATTTTTTGGGGCAAAACTATATTGCTACATATCATTTTTTTTTTTTCAAACCCTTAGTTTTTTTGGATACAACGAGGGATGTATAACCTTTCCTGGCTTAGAACCATTTTCCTTTTAGATGTTCCGTCTCTGGGCCAGACATTTTTATCTTTTGACCTTTAAAAGTGAAACTCGGGGTGGGAATAAGAAAGTTTGTTTATCTCAAAAGGTATCAAATTTTGGGAACCCAAAAGGGGGTTTGTTTAGGTCTTAGACCTCACTTTTCATAATTAAAACACTTTTACTGAAAAACGTGTTTATTTTTTTAAGTTGATTTTCCCAAAAGAAATTTTCCTTTTTAAAGAGAGAACAAATTAGATTTAAGATGATACCAAAGTTGGTAAAATAAAGCTTTTTCTTACCCAAACCAAATTTTTCGTAATATGGGCTTTGCTCCCTCCCTTCTAAAATTACCGAACTTTACTTTTTTAGCCTGTTTTGGCCCAAATTCTCAAAGCAAAATAAACGGGTTTTGGAAAGGCGAATATATATGGTTTGGTTGTGGTTAAAAAAAGTCATAAGCAAATAAACGGGTTTTATATAGTTTCTCTGCCGGTATTTTTTTTTTAATGGCTTTAAACCAAAAGGTTTCATGGGCCAATGCGAAAAAAAGCGGGGACAATGGACACCCCCTGTTTTCATCCCTTTATCTGGAGGAAAGGGTTTTTATGTGAGGGCCCCCCCCAGACAAATCGCCACCAGGGGGAAACTGCACTTCTGCGGTTAAGAGGTGTGGGCCTCTTTCTCCGGGTTTTTTGGGTTTTGGTACGTTTAAACCCAAAACACAACACACACAAATAGGGGCCCAACCCCTGGGACGGGGGTTTTGGACCCGGGAGGAGGCCCCAGGCCAAAAAAGGGGGGGGGACAGAAAAACATTTGGTTAGTTCAGGGGTAGGAGCCCGGGAGGAGAAACCAACAACACAGACCGGGGATTTGATATTGGGGAAATTTTTGAGGCGGTGTGGGGCTAACTCCCGGGGGGCGGGGAATTTATCCCAAAACCCCGTTTCCCACGGGGGGAGAAAACACCGGGTAGAAGACAGTAAAAAACCCCTTGGGGTGCGGACAAAGGCATCGCCCCCAAAAATCCCCAAATTTTAAACGAGACAAGGGGTTTGGTGGGGGGACACAAAAGACCGGGCCCTCCCGATGGTGGGGGAAGCTTCAAGCCCAGCCAAAACGGAAGGCCCTGACTCAAAGGGGAAAGCTTGGGGCCCCGAACACCCGACACCCCCCCTAAACATCGAGGGTACTGGGGAACTAAGTGACGGCTGCCAAAGTATGACCCGGGGGGAAAACTACTCCATTTGCCCTGGGGGAATGCGTTTTCCCCCTGGGGGGAACGGGAACAATCTAACCCTTGCCAGCACCCTTCCCCAGAGGTCCTGCACAGCACCCACCCTCCCCGCATTCCCAGGTGGTTTAAATAAAATTTCCCCTGTCCCCCTCAAATTTTCCCTAACATCCCCCCTTTATAAAAATGCACCCGCCAGGGGTCAGGGGACCCGGGGCCGCCCCCTTCAGCCCCTCGAATAAAGAACCAAAAAGTGAAGACATGAAACAACTGGTAACGGGCCCGGGGTACCGATTCTTTCCCCCGGCCCTGGAGTGGACGTGCAACCATCTTTTTCCCTTTTAAAAACACAGTTTTGGAAACCATAAAATTGTTTGCAGCAATAAAACAAACGGGGCAAGTAAAGCCAAATCTCCCGTAAAATTTTTTAAGAGGTTTTGGCCCGGTAAGGGAAGCGAAGGCATTTTTTAAAAATCCAACTAGTATCCAGGGGTTTGTTGTATGTTAGCTAGTGTAAATTTTATTAAAATTCCCTTTTTAAAGTTGTCTTTACCTTTGTTTTCGTTGGGATAAGGGATTTTTACTGAGTTTGCTTGCTTTTTGAAAATTTGGGCCCGTTCCTTTTTATTTCTTTTTTTGTACCTGTTTTTTGGGTTTAGTATCTGCCCTTTAAATTTTAAAACTTCCCGGATTTTTTTTGTAGTTTCATTAGGGGGGGGCTGAAATTTTCCAATTTTTAAACTTCCCTAACTTTGTTTCTAGGCAGGTTTTTAACTCTGTTCTATTTTTTTTCTAAATGGGGCCCTGGTTTTACGATTGTACCCATAATCACTTTTTTAAATTTTCCATCCATTCAAAGCCTTTTGGTTTTATCGCTGTACAGGGTTTAATTTTAAAAGTAGTTCTCTATTTCTTTTTTTAATTTGGGTTTTCCCCTTTTTAGTGGTTTTGGGTAGGGAGGGATTCATTTACCTCCATTTAACAAAATCGAGAGGGTTTTTTAATTAAATTTTAAAAAACTAAAGGACAGCAACGGGGGTCGGGAAACCCAAAAACCGGGTAATACATGGGGGGAGTATAAACGGGGATTTGGAAGGGGGGAGACGGGATTCGGAAGTTAAAAAGGGCAAACCCAAGAGTATGGGGTTTGTGGAATAGGGGGAAAAATTTGGGGGTTTTTGCCTCTATTTTGGTTCCATTCAATTTCCCTTTTTTTTTAATCTTGGTTTAGTTGTTTGGGCTCTAGGGGAGGGGAATTAAAAATTTTAAATTCTGTCAGGGGCTAAAAGGTACCTTTAACCGGGGCCGCGACGGGGGCAGGGCTGGAATTTTCACCCGGCTACTTCCAAAATGCACGAAAACCCCCGCCCCTTTTCCTGTATAAAAAAACCCGGGTCAACGCATCCACCTTAGGGAGCCCGGGACAAGAATGCCCCCACCCACCCTTCTCTTAGCTTCCCACCCTCCCGGGGGGTCCCCCAAGGGACCCTTTTAGCTCAAAAATCCACACCGCTACCAAACCCGCTACTAATTTGGGGGTTTAAAACCTGGGTGCAGGGGGGGGGGACAGCACCCAAAGGCCCCTGTTACCCAAAATTTTTGGGAAAATTCGGAGTCCCCGTAAACCGGGAAACTGGGGGGTAGGGGGGGGGGACAAATCAATAATTAACCATGATTGGGGCCAGGGGGATCGGGAAAAGGGGGCTGGGGAATAAAAATTTTGAGGTTTTGAGGGAAAATTTCGTAGTGGTTTACTCGTCCAAACTCCCTTTAAAATTGGGCCGCCCCTTGGGGGCCCGGGAAAACCCAACGGGGACCGCCCCAATTTTTTCCAAAACCAATTTTTCGGCGCCGGGGCCAACGGAAAAAACCGGGGGGGCCAAAGGGGACGCCCTTAAAGGGGTTACATTGGGAACTTTCAAAATGCTGGCTTTTCCCCGGGTTCCCTTTTTCCTAGCTCTTTTTTAACACGCCGATACAGCTTTGCTACCATCCCGGGGGGTTGTAAGGCCATCAGTTTTTGGTTTTGGGGGCAGAGGGTAGGAAACAGAAAGTAAACTTGTTTGGGTTTGGGGGTATCCGGTCACTCTTAGGGCGCCGGGTACCGGGGCTTGTACAAAGGCCTTTCAAGGCCCACCCTTTGTAGCCTGTACGGGATGAAACCAGCCTTTCCATCGCGGCGGTAAAGGTACCGGGTTTTAAGGGAGAAAATCTGGCCCTTTCCCGTGGCCCTTGCTTTCCAGGGGCAAAACGTCATGTTTTAAAGTCACCAAACAAAAAAGATGTTGGGAAAACATACATACCTTTTGACAGGGCGGCCTGAAAGTAAGAGCGCGTTTGGGATTTTCGGGGTAAGGGGATTAACCCCAACCAAATTTTATCCTTTGGGGGAAGTTTTTGCCCAAATTAAAATATTAATTTAAGGGGAAATTCCCTTCGGGGGGCTTACAAATGAGTTTAAATTTTTTAAAGTGGGAAAGGGTTTTTGGAAAAAAAACTGGGGACAAGTTGGGAAGGTTTTGGGGGAAAAAAGGGCCAAAATTGGGGGAAATTAACCCGTTTTTGGGGGCAGGGAAGGGGGGATTTTAATTTGGGTTTTGGGGGTTTTTTCACCCCGGGTTTTTTTAAAAATTTTATGCATGGAATTTTTAAAAATTTAAAAGAAATTTTAAAAGGAAGAAAACAGCGGGGGGAAAAAAAACCGGGGGGCCCGTTATCCTTTTATTCCTTAAAAAGAACTGGGGTTTTAATTTCCCCAAAAAGGACAAAAAGGGGGATTTGGTTGGGTCAGGGGAAAGGAAGGGGGGGAGGGGACGAAGGGGGATCCCGGGTTTTGGGAGGGGGAAAGGGGGGAAAGGGGATACTAACCGTTGGGGCCGGGGTTTAAAGGGGTTGGTTCTTTGCATCCCAGCGGGGCCTTTTGGGACCAAAACAGAGCAGGAGGGAAAGGGGAAACGGGGCACTGGTCTCCCCACGTCCCCCTTTTCCCTGCAACCACTCCGATGTAAACTTTTTTTTGGGGAAAAAAGCTGTTCATAAAAATTTTAAAAAAAGGAAAAACGGGAGTGTCGCTGTTTTTTCTTTTTTAAAAATTTCCCTTAAAAAGGAAATTTTTTTTTAAGGTGGTGAAACCCCTCTTGTCTTTAGCAAAAAAAAGATTCTGTATAAGGAAATTTTTAGTATTTAAAGGGAAATAAACCCTTTTGGGGGTTTTGGGGGAATTTTAGGTAGAAAAATGTTTTCTTGTAAAGCCCAATTTTAATTTTATGGGTATAATTATTGTGTAAACTAAAAAGGGCTCTTTTAAACCTTTTAAGTGGCGAGTTAAAAAACCCGCACCCTTTTGTAGATAAGGGCTTTACACATATTTTTAAAAGTTTAAAAGTTGGGCAGAATCCCCCTTATTGATGCATTGCAACATACCTTTGGCAGGCCGATCTGGTGAACCCCCAAGGGGCCTGGATAGGGTAAGGGGCCAAACTTCCCAAATAAAAAAGAAAATTCACAATGTTATTTTTAATTTTTGGGGGGGAGGGACTGGGGGGGGGAAAAAAGAGTGAGAAAAAAAAAAAGGGCCAAGAAGATAAGTAATAAAGGTTAAAAATAACAATCCTTAAAATTTTCCTGACCAAAAAACGGGGGTATCTGGGGGGGTAACCCGTAACACCAAGTTTTTCGGCAATTTTAAATAAACAACCCAGGGGTTGAACAACATCTTAATTATTTTTTTAAAAATTGTTTTTTTACATTAGTCCTTTTTGGGTAAATTAAAAAAGGGGGTGGGGAATTTTTTCTGTTAAAATGTAAAACCCCTTTCCATGCACAAGGGACCCAAAACCCCTTTTTTTCCCTTCCTTTTAAGGGGGGGCCATTGGGAACATTTATTTTTTAGGGGCCCCCTCGGAAAGGGGCAAGGGGAAAAAAAATCACCACCGGGTTTTTTTGGGGTTTTAAAGGGGGCTTTTCTTTTTTTCCCATTTTTCAAACCCCTTTCCCCCTGGGGAACTGGGGTGAGGTGATCGGGTGTTGCATCGACGTTGGGTTAAAATGGTTTTTTTACCCTTCCCTTTTTTTTCCCAGTTTTTTTTTTTAGACCATTTTTTAAGGGTTTGTTTTAATTGGAAAGGGGAAATTTTTGGGCCTTGTTAAATAAAATAAAGGAGGGTGAAGTGGGGGGACCCCCAGCGACATTTTTAAATAGGGGTTTGCCCACCGTAAAGGGTAAAGGGGTTTTGTGGGGGTAGCAGGTTTTTCCCCTCTTAAAAAGAAAGCGGGGTGGAAAAAGGTTTTGCCTTTTTTAGGGGTTCCGGCGCTTGGGAAAAGCCCTGGCAGGGGGTTTTTAATCCCCTTTCTGCATAAAGAATTTGGATCCGAGAATATTCCATGGAAAACGGAACGGGGGGGGGGGGGGGGGGGGTTTTTTTCCCGGGGCCCTTTAAAAAACCCAAAAAACGGCCGGCCCGGCCCATTGGCAATTTTAAAAGGGCGCCTAAATTTTGGGGCAAAACCCCAGCCTGGGGCAAATTACCCCCCTTCCACCTGGGGCCATCCCCCCCCGGGTTTAAAAAACTGGGGTAGGTTTGACACTGGAACCGTGAAAGGGACCTGTTTTTCCTTTTTTAAAAAAGGCCAGTGTTTGGGGGTTTGGGAAATCCCTAAAATTTAATTTTGCCAACTTCCGGAACTATTTTCCATTTCCTCAGTTTTAGTTTAAAGACGTTCCAGGCTTCCTCATTTTATTTATCTCTCCTTGGGTTTTTTCCCCTTAAGGGGGCCCCACTACATTTCCATTTTTAATCCCCTAGGGGGGTCCTCCCGGCCGCCAGCTGTTTCTTGGATTTGTCTGAGATGGATTAAAAAGGGGGTTTTTTTAAGGGTCTGATCTTTAAGGGGAAACCTGGAGGAAATTTGTAATAAAATCTTGGCCAAGGTTTTAAACAACCGACCCTTCTGAATTTTTTTGGAGTGTTTGGTGGGTCATTTTTCCCGACTGTCCCCCTTGGCAAAAAGGGGGGTTTGGAAAGGGCATATGGTTTCCGTGGGTAATTTTCAGTTTAGAGTTAGTTGATTTTGGGGGTTTTTGGGGGGGGAAAAAAGTTCCCCCAAAATTGGGTGGGTATTCCCTTGGGGTTGGCGTGCCCCCTTCCTTAATGGGGGGTTGGGCGAATTGCGAATTTTTTTTTTCTTATTATTTCCTATATATGGGCAGCTCCCCAATTTTTTCCAAAACCCTTAACCCGTTTAATGGGGGGGGAAAAAGGGTCCCCATTGTTTTCTGCCGGGCCGATCTCTGTGGGGTGTTCCTGGCACTTTATTTTAAATTTTGTCTTTGGGTTTTTCCCAGACTGGGTTAGTGATTTAAGTTAATCCGGAAAAACCCAGAGATTTCTTTCAAGGGGTCTTTTATGATGGGTTTACAACAAACCCCTCAAAATGATTCCCCCTGCCGGGGACACAAACATTTTCACACGGGCCTTTCCGGTCTTTAGCAACCAACACACGGGGGCCCCGCTCTGGTTAACACAAAACAAAACAACACGGTCCTGCCGCTTTTCCCCTTAAAACATCATACCCCACGAAGGCTCCTTCCCTTTTGGGTCACATCATAACCAACAGGGCCTCAATCCGTACACATCATAAAAACACAGGGCCCCTCCCGTACACATCATACCCCCAAAGGGGTCTGGGGCCCACACATCCCCTACACACAGGGCCCAGGCTCCGGGAAAAACATTTATAAAAACGGGCTCCGCCCCTTTTAACACATCATACACACAGGGCCCCCGCCTCTGAACACTTTAAACCCAGGGGTCCGCTCCGTACAAAACCAACACAAAAAGGGCTCTGCTCCTTTACAAATCATACACACAGGGCTCCCGGGCCCGTAAAACCAATCATACACCAGGGGGCCCTGCTCTGTAACACAAAATTTTACATTTCAACCCCAAGGGCTTCCCGCTTTTGTAACCCAACATCCCAACCACACAGGGCCCCCCCTCTGTAAAAACCATCATACACACAGGACTTTACCGCTCCGTTTCCTCCCTCATAAAACACAGACTCCGCTCTTACAAAATCATTTTCAAAACAGGGCTCCGCTCTGTACACAACATACACACAGGGGTCCCGGGGGCCTGTTTCACAAAACAATAAAACACAGGGACTCCCGCCCCTTTAAAACATCCTAACCCCCCACAGGGGTTTCCGGGGTCTGTACACCCATACACAAAAACAGGTTTTTCCACTTGGGAAAAAAATCATTAAAACCAAAGGGGGGCCCCTCTGTACAAAAGGCATTTGGCCCTCCTAACAAACCCCGAACAGGCCACAGGGTTGAAAACACATCCCGGGGTTTCCGCCAAAAAACCAAAAACCAACACACACCTCCTTTACCTTAAAAACAATAACACACAGGGCCCTGGCCTTTTGACACAACAAAAACCACAAAGGGGTTTCCGGGCCCCTAACACCCTCAAAAACCCCCCAAAGGGGGTTCCGGGACCATACAAAAATTATACAAAAAAACCTGCTTAGTAAAAACCCCAAAATATGACAAAAGGACTCTTCCCCTCCAAAAAACACAACAAACAAACAAAGGTTTTCCGGCTTACCCCCTCCCATACAAAACAAGGGGGCTCCCCTTTTGTTTCATACCTTCAACAAAAAGGGTCCCTTTTCCCAACACAAACACACAGGAGGGTTTCCCCTTGGGGAAAATTAAAAAAAAAAAAGGGCCTTTTAATTAAAAATATAAAAAGGCTTTTTTCCGGGCCAGGCCCCACATCACCAACAGGGCAGGGGTCTGCAAAACATCCATACAAAAACAGGGCCCCCGCTCCGGTACACATCATACACACAGGGCTTTTTCCCCCGAACAACAAACACCCATGGGGTTCTGCCCCTAAACCCCCAAAACCCTTACCCCACACTCCGGGTGGAACCACACATCAAAACGGGCCCCCGCTTCGTCCAAAAACCCACAGGCCTCCCGCCTGTCACCATCTCACACAGGGCTCCCCTTGGACAACAAAACCAAGGGTTTTTTCCTGCCCTTCCTCCCTAAAAACACAGGGCCCGGCTTCCCCTACAAAAATTTAAAAACCAAAAGGGGCTTCCGGGTCTGGTAACATCCCTCCCAAAGGGGCCTCCTTTCCCTACACAACATAACAAGGGTTTCCCCCTGTTTAAAATTCATCCAAGGGGCCCTTTTTGTACACCCTCATAAACAGGGCCCGCTTTTGGGGAAAAAACCTTTTAAAACCCCAAAAAGGGCCTCCCCGGCAAAACAACATCATACACACAGGGCCCCCGCCTCGTAACATCCAAAAAACGGGCCCCCCCGTCAACGTTTCTTAAAAAAGGGCCTTGGGGCCCTTTTAAAATATACCCCACAGGGGGTCCGCTCTGTACAAAAATTTAACAAAAACTGGGCCACCCGCCTGGAACACATAACAAAGGGGGGGGGGCTTGTAAACCCCTAACACAGGGGGTCCGCTTGTTTCCATATACACAAGGGAAACCCTGGTTCCTCATTTAAAACAACAGGGGCCCCCCGGGCTCATGGGGGAAAAACATCAAAAAACAACCCAGGGCTCCGCTTTTGTAACACAAAAAATATTAAAAAAAGGGGCCCGGCTCTTTTACACCATTTCAAAGGGGCCCCCGGGGGGTGGGAAAATTCAAAAAGGGAAAAGGGGGCCCCCGGGAAACCTACAACAGGGTTTTCCCCTGGTACAAACATCATTTTCACACATTAAAGGGTTTCCCCCGGTGGGCGCTTTGGGCACAAACCCTGGACGAAGTTCCTTTTCTGCTCCTTGAACCACGGGGGGCCGAACCTGCCCAAAAAAACCCCATCTTTCCGCTCACACATCAAAACAGGTACAGGGCCCCGCTTTTGTTTAAAATCAAAAAAGGGCTTCCCCCGACACAGTGACAACCCGGGGGCCCAAATTACCCCAAAAATCATTACACCCCAGGGCCCCCTGCTCTGTACCCCCAAAAACACCATCCGTTCCCGAACACATAACCCCCCAGGGGGAAGGGCTCCGGGCCAGTAACAATATAAAAGGGCTCCCCCCACCCAATCCACACGGGGCTTTTTTCAATTTTTCCCAAAAAACACGGGGCCCTCCGTAACCCAAACAACAGGGCTTTTGCTCCCGTAAAAACATTCAAAACCAAACAGGGCTCCGCTCCTGTACACATCATACACACAGGGGGCCGGCCCCCTGGTTTTTAAAATCCCTACAAAAATGGGGTCCGGTCCCGTACACACCCCTACCCCCCACAGGGTTTCCCACTGGGGCACATCCCCTCACACTTTGGGCCCCCCCTGTACACCATACACCCCAGGGGCCTTTTTTCCCCCTGAAAACATCATACACCAGGGCTCCGCTCAAACACATCCATAAAACACAGGGCTTCCGCTCCGGAAAACACAACATACACAAAAGGGGGCCCCCTTTTTGGGGAACACATTTTAAAACACAAGGGCAAACCCCGGTCTTAGGTACAACCAACAAACAAAAAACCCCGGGCTCCCTCCCGACACCAAAACAAAGGGGCTCTGTTACAACAAAACAACCTTAAAGGGGCTTCCTGGGTCCTACAACATCCCAATAAAACACAGGGCCCTGGGGGGGCTGGGAAAAACATCATACACACAGGCTCCGCTCCGGGCACACATTCCCCTTCCCACAGGGACCTCCTTCTCCGTTTCAACCCGGGGGGGTTAAAAAAACCAAAGGGCTTCCCCCCTTTCCCACACCTCATACACACAACGGAGGGCCCCCCGCCCCGGGAACTTTTACAACAGGGGGGTTTCCGGCTTTTTGGTTTTTTACAAACAAAAAACACAACCCCGGGGGTCCCCTTTTTAACCCCATCATACCCCACCAAGGGCTCCTGCTCCGTACAACATCTTCCACTTTTAAGGGTTTCCGCCCCCGAAAAACATCAAACACACAAAGGGGTCCGCTTCCGGTTTTTAAAATCCTTACACACAGGGCACCGCTTTTGTTTGCCCCACCATCATAAACACTGGGTTGTACCCCATCAAACCACTTAAAAGGGGGGGGTTTTGATTTAACACATCCAATTTTTAAAACACAGGGGGGTTTCCCCTCCCCTTTCACATCATTAACAGGGCACCCCGCTCTTGTACCCATCTGCCCCCAAGGGCTTTTCCCCTCCGGGACAACATTTTTAAAAGGTTTCCGTTCCCTAAAATATCCCCACATTCCGTCTGAAAAATCATAACACATGGTCCCCTTTTTTAAAACCATCAAACACCAAAGGGGGCACCCTTTCCGTACACACAACATTTTTTCACAAGGGCCTCCCCCTTTTTTAACATCTTTCACAAATGGCTCCCTCCGAAAACTTTATTTCGACAAGGGGCTTTCCGGGTCCGTTCCCCATCAAACCCGGGCTCCCGCTCCGGGGACACCTCATTTCACACAGGGTCTTGCTCGGGCCATCAAACCACAGGGGGCTCTGGAAAACATCATACACACAGGGGGTCCGGGGTCCGTACACATCTTTCACACAGGCTCCCGTCACCGAAGACATCATACCACAGGGGGTCCGCTCCCCCACCCTTTAACACAAGGGGTCCGGGTTTTGTACACCCCCATTCACCAAAACTCCGGTCCGGTAAACATATTTTTAAAAGGTCTTCCGCTCCCGTTTAAAAATTTCCCCTACACACAGGGGTTTCCCCTCCTTTCACATCCCTACACACAGGGCTCCGCCTTTAAAATCATACCCACAGGGGTTTTTCCCTTCCCCTAACCCTTTATACACACAGGGGGGGCTCCTCCGGTTTTTAAAATTCCCTACCCCAACCCCCCTCCGCTCTGGACCACATAACACCAAAGGGGTTTTTCCCTTTCCCTTAACCCCAAAATTAAAACGACAAAGGGCTCCCCCCCCTGACAACCAACATACACACAGGGGGGTCCGCTCGGTTAAAACCATCTACACACAGGGCCCGCTCCGTAAACATCATAACACAAAGTGAACCGCTCCGTTCGACATTCCCTACACACAGGGCTCCGCCCTTTCACAACCCAAAGCCACAGGGGCTTCCCCCAGGACCATCATAAAACACAGGTTTTCCTTCCCGTCAATTCAAACACAAGGGGGCCCCCGTTTCCGGGGGACCCCACATCCCACCCGGGCTCCCGCCTTGGGAACCTCAAAACACACAGGGCTTTTTGGGGAACCAATTTTTATACACAAAGGGGGTTTTTCCTTTCCGCTCCGGGGAACCCATCATCCACACAGGGGCTCCGGGGGGGAGTACACATCAAACCTGGCTCCGGGGGTTTTCCCTTTTAACATTCATAACACATCCCCTCCGTCACGGGCGGGCATAACCACGGGGCTCCGGGTCGTACAATCAAACAACCAGGGCTTTCCGGGGTTTTGATACACATCCCTTTACCAACGGGCTCCCCTTGGTCCAAAATCAAACACAGGGGGGGCCCGCCTTTGGGAAAAAACTACACACAGGGGGGCCCCGGGCCCAAAAAACACAAAAACACCCCAGGGGCCGCCCGGGCCTTAAAACATCATACCCCCAGGGGGGTCCGTTTGGTTACAAAATCATCCAAACCCCAAAGGGTTGGCCTCTCCGGGTTTTTCCCAACAACACACAATGCTGCCGCCCCTACACCCCTTTTAAAACAACAGGGGCTCCGGGCCCCTTAAAAACATCAACACAAGCAGGGCTCCGCCGATGTAACTCGAAAATACACACAGGGCCCGTCTCTGGGGCACTCAAAAAACAAAACAAGGCCCGGGTCCGCGTTTTTCACAAACATTTCCCCACAGGGGATCCGCCCGTACAAAATCAAACACACAAAGGCTCTCTCCGGTACACATCCCAAAAAACAGGGGCCCCCCCCTTCGGGACAACATCATACCACAGGGCTCCGTCACCAAAAATAACATTTCACACAGGGGTGCTCCCGCTCCAACAAAACACAAAAACAAGTGGGCGCTGCTTCTGTAACCAACATAACCCACAGGGCCCGCTCTGTACACAAATTTCACACAGGTGGGGGGGTCACCATCAATACAAACAGGGCCCAAAGCCGTACAAATCCAACCCCAAAAGGGGGGGCGTTTCCCAAAAATAATCACAAAAGGGGTATACACACTCAAATGGTCCGCCCAAAAAACACATCCCCCAAACACAGGGCTCCGGCCCTTGTAAAACACACAATACATATTCACCAGAGGCCCGCTCTTACAATTTAACACACAAAAGGGCTCCGTCGTACCCATCATGAAAAACACAGGGATCCGGCCCGTACACACCAAAAACCAGGGGCCTCCGCCCTCACATTACACAAAAAGGGGGGGCCCGGGTTTTGTAAAAAATCATACACCAAAGGGGGCTGGACACAACAACCACAGGGTTTGTCCTTACACTCAACACAAAAAGGGGGGGTTTCCCCTTGTACACTCCCTCAAAAGGGGCTCCCAATGGTACCCTCAACACACAGGGCTTCCCTCGGGGTAACCAAAAAACCTCCACTCCGTCTTACACAATTTCCCAAAAAAGGTGCTTTTTGGGGGAAAAATATCAAAAAAACAAAGGGGGGGGTTTGTTAAAAAATTTAAAAAAGGTTTTTCCCCTTGTACACATCAACACAAAGGGTTTTTTTTCCGGGAAAAATAAAAAAGGGAGGGGTTGGGGATTAATATTTAAAAAGGGGGGGTTGGGGGGGTTCTGTAAAATTAAAAAAAAAAGGGGGTGGGGGGGGGAAAGGGGAAATTTAATTACCCAAGGGGGGATGGGGGGGTTTAAATTTTTAAAAAATGGGGGGCTCCATAAACAAAAATAATTTAAAAAAGGGGGGGGGGTTAATTTTAACATATATTTTCACAAATTTAAAAGGCCTTTCCCCTCCGAACACAACCCTACACACAGGGGCTCCGCCCGTACACATCATACACCAGGGGTCCCCCTCTGTACACAAAATACACACAGGGGGTCCCTCCCTACAAATCATAAAACACAGGGCCCCGTCCGTACCCCATCATAAAACACAGGCTCTGCTCCGTAAACAACATACACACAGGGCCCGCCCTTACACCTTTATACACACAGGGCCCCGCTCTGTAAAACATCATACACACAGGGGGCCCGCCTTTCACATCATACACACAGGGGTTTCCCTTTTCCTATACAATTATCAAATTAACCCCAAGGGCTCCCTCCCCAAAACATCATAACACAGGGGGTCCCCTGTACACAAACATACCACAGGGCTCCCCTCCCTGGCCCTTTCACATCAACAACAGGGCTCCGCTCCTACACATCCCTACACACAGGGCCCCCCCTTGGGACACATCATACCCACAGGGCTCCGCTCCGTACACATTTTCACACAGGGCTCCGCTCCGAAAAACATCATACACACAGGGGTCTGCTCCCCCCAAAAAAGCATTTTTAACAACCCCAGGGCTCCCCTGTACACATCAAACACACAAGGGCTCCGGGTCTGTACAAAATCATACACACAGGGCTCCGCTCTGTACACATCAAAACACACAGGGGCTCCGCTTTACACACATGAAAAAAACACAAAAGGGGCCTCTGCTCCCCCCGTTTAAAACCCCTTCCAAAAAACACAGGGCTCCGCTCCTTTCACTTTATACACACAGGGGCTCTGTTTCCCCCCTTTCCCCCTTAAAACATCCCTAAAACAAAACCCCAAAGGGTCCGTAAAACATTCCCCCCCTTTTCACAACATGGCTTTCCCCTCCGTACACATCATACACCAGGGGAAAAAAACAGGGGCCTTTTCCCCTCCCCCCTTGTACACATTAAAACCCCCCTTTAAAAAACACCAGGCCCGCCCCCCCTGGGGGACACCCCTCATACACACAGGGGGCCCCCCCAGGGCCCCCTGTTAAAAAGGCCCCCTCTTACACCAAAAAGGGGTCCCTCTGTACCATCATACCCACCCCCCGGGCACTGGGGTCTGTTTTCCATCATACAAAACAGGGCTCCCCTCTGGGAAAACTTTATACACACAAGGGGTCTTCCCCTCATAAACCCCTTTTTTTATCATACACACGGCTCTGCCCTTCCCCTTGTTTCAATCCCTACACACAGTGGGTCCGCCGTCACATCATAAAACAAGGGCTCCCTCCCGTACACAAAACAAACACACAGGGCTTTCCCCTCTTACACACTTTAAACCCCTCCTGAACAAAAACCCCAAAACATAACCTTTCCCCCCCTCCTCCATCCCCCGGGGTTTTACAAAACCCCACATGCGTGTCCTCAAAAACAACTGAGTAAAAAGATCCCCCGGGACCGCCTTTAACCCCCCCGGGGCCTCTTTCCCCTGTGCCCGAAAACAAACAATTTTTAAAATCAAACCAGGGTTTTCCATAAATAATCCAGTTTAAAAATCTTTAAAAAAATTCCCCCGGACACTTTAAAGGTTTGGTGGAAAAAAAGGGGACCCTTTCCCCAGGAAAAAATAAACCCCCTACCCGGGGCCCTTTCCCACACGATTCCGGATACAAAACAAGTACCCCTTTTTCCTCTTTGAGACTATCCCTGAAAAAATAAATCCTTAACCCAAAAATTGGGTAATTTTGGGGGAAAATGTTGGGCACAAACCCCAACCAAGGGGCATCACCCTTTTTCTTTTCCAAACCCGTTTTAAAAAAAAAAAAAAAAGGGGGCCTTTCCCCCCAAAAATTTTTCCATAAAAACCCAAATTCCCTTCCCATGATCATCAATTTCCCTAATTTGGGGGTTCAAATTCTGAATTCCAGCATTTTTTTGGGGTTTTTGGGGGAAACACGGGGAAACCTAGAAACACCTTTTCAAAGTTGTCCCTTTGGGGGGAATTTTTAACCCAGGACCTCACTAAAACAAAACCGAGCCCCCGTACTGTCCTTGTACAGTCTCCATTATGGCCGTCGCTCGCTCCATGTTGTCACTATCAGGATATATTAATGTTCCATCATTATCTGTTACTGACGTCCCCGGTTCTGCCGTCCCGATCTCTGTGGATGTTCCCGACACTTTATAATTTTATGTAAATAAGAAATCAGAAATTTTAGATTTTCCTTTTAGATTTTTTCTGCTTTTGTTGCTGGATTGGAGACATTATGTGATAAAAGTGTGTATCTGATTTTAATGGGATTGTAAAAAATGTGTGTACTGTGTTAGCCAGTAGATTGAAAAATATTAGCATCTGCTAGTCCTCAGTGGTTGATACCTTTTAACAGAAAAGATGGTGAGAAAAAGCAAAGCTTTCGAGACTCTATGGCCTCTTCATCAGGCTAATAATTTGTTAATCAGGCGTCAGAAGTTGTGTCATTATTAGCCTGATGAAGAGGCCATAGAGCAGTGATGGCGAACCTATGGCACGCGTGCCAGGGAGGGCACGCAGAGCCGTCTCCGCTGGCACGTGGCCTCGCCTCTGCACTGATGCATTGAACTGCCAGCACTATGGCATCGGCAGTTCAAAGATATTGTGTCGTAGTGGAGGAGACATTTCTCCTCCCTCCAACACTCTTTTCTAGCCCCGCCTGCCTGCGCGATCGGCGTCATATAACCGCAGGAGAGAGCAGCGGTGGAAGCGGGAGCTCTACAGTACGTGAGTATGATTTTTTTTTCTTTTTTTCCAGGTATGAATCACTTCCAGTATGGGGCCATATTACAAGAGAGGGCCATATTACAGAAGGGGGCATGATGGGACATACTACAGGAGGGGGACATACTACAGAAGGGGCATGATGGGGCCATACTGCAGAAGCGGGCATGATGGGGACATACTACAGGAGGGGGACATACTACAGAAGGGGGCATGATGGGGCCATACTGCAGAAGCGGGCATGATGGGGACATACTACAGAAGGGGGCATGATGGGGACATACTATAGGAGGGGGTAATACTACAGGAGGGGGCCATACTACAGAAGGGGGCATGATGGGGCCATACTATAGGAGGGGGCCATACTACAGGAGGGGCCATACTACAGAAGGGGGCATGATGGGGACATACTACAGAAGGGGGCCATACTACAGGAGGGGGCCATACTGCAGAAGGGGCATGATGGGGCCATATTACAAGGGGGCCATACTACAGAAGGGGGCATGATGGGGACATACTACAGGAGAGGGCCATTCTACAGAATGGGGCATGATGGGAACATACTACAGGAGGGGGCCATACTACAGAAGGGGGCATGATGGGGACATACTACAGAAGGGGGCCATACTACAGGAGGGGCCATACTGCAGAAGGGGGCATGATGGGGCCATATTACAAGAGGGGGCCATACTACAGAAGGGGGCATGATGGGGACATACTACAGGAGAGGGCCATTCTACAGAATGGGGCATGATGGGAACATACTACAGGAGGGGGCCATACTACAGAAGGGGGCATGATGGGGCCATACTACAGGAGGGGGCCATACTGCAGAAGGGGGCATGATGGGGCCATACTACAGAAGGGGGCATGATGGGGCCATACTACAGGAGGGGTCAATACTACCGGAGGGGGTCATACTGCAGAAGGGGGCATGATGGGGACATACTACAGGAGGGGGCCATACTACAGAAGGGGGCATGATGGGGACATACTACAGGAGGGGGCAATACTACAGGAGGGGCCATACTACAGAAGGGGGCATGATGGGGACATACTACATGAGGGGGAAATACTACAGGAGGGGGTATGATGGGGACAAAACTACAGGAGGGGGCAATACTACAGGAGAGGGTATGATGGGGACAATACTACAGGATGGGGCATGATGGGGGAAATACTACAGGAGAAGGCATGATGGGGGCAATACTACAGGAGGGGGCATGATGGGGCAATACTACAGGAGGGGGCATGATGGGGGCAATACTACAGGAGGGGGCATGATGGGGGCAATACTACCTTGAGGAGGCATAATGGGGCAATAGTAGAAGGAGGGGACATGAGGGGCAATAGTACCAGGAGGGGGCATGATGGGGCAATAGTACCAGTAGGGGACATGATGGGGCAATAGTACCAGGAGGGGGCATGATGGGGCAATAGTACCAGGAGGGGGCATGATAGGGCAATAGTACCAGGTGGGGGCGTGATGGGCAATAGTACCAGGAGAGGGCATGATGGAACAACACTACCAGGAGGGGGCATGATGGGGCAATACTACCATGATGGGGCATTACTACATGGAGAGGGCATGATGGGGCATTACTGAAAGATGTGGACATGAAGGGGCATTTCTGTAAGGAGGGGGCAGGATGGGGCATTACTACAAGGAGTGGACAGGAAGCAGACATAACTGCTAGGAAGGGGCAGGATGAGGCATTAGTACAAGGGGACAAGGATGGGGCTTTACTACAAGATGGCAGGATGGGAACATTACTGCAAGACTGGGCACTACTGCAAGGTGACAAGGATGAGGCACATTACTGCAAGAAGGGGGCCTAGATGGGGACATAACTACAAGAGAGGGTCAAGATGGAGCACATCACCTCAAGGAGAGGGTCAGGATGGAGCACATAACCTCAAGGAAAAGGACAGGACAGAGCACATAACCTCAAGGAAAGGGACAGGATGGAGTGCATAACCTCAAGGAAAGGCACAGGATGGAGCACATAACTACAAGGAGAGTGTCAGGATGGAGCACATAACTACAAGGAGAGGGTCGGGACAGAGCACATAGCTACAAGGAGAGGGTCAGGATGGAGCACATAACTACAAGGAAAGGGACAGGATGGAGCACATAGCTACATGACAGGGACCAGGATTTGAGTGTGGAATCTGCTTTCATTCCATGTTAAAATCTATCTATCTAATGTTCTGCATTTTTTTTTCCATTCAGATCAATCCGCTGAGGACTCTCAGATTCTAATATTTCTCTGTAATGATCATGTGAAGCCGGTAACAGCTCCGGAGATTTCTTCCATGGGATCTTTATGATGTTACATCGTCATCTTCTCCCCATTCAGGTCCCTACAATATCGGATCCTCTCAGTGGAGATCTTCTATAGAAGACAATTCTCCTGATTGACCCATCAAGGATGGATAAGGACAAGATGGCGGAGAGGATCTTCCACCTCACCCTAGAGATCCTCTTCCTTGTTACTGGAGAGGTGAGAGATTGTGATGACAATGTCACATGACATCATTCTTATCTATGGACAGAATAACAGATGACAGAACTGGAGAGGTGAGGACTCTGGAAATGTCTGGAGACTGGAGATTTATTAATGTGTCTCTCCATAACCAGGATTACACAGTAGTGAAGAAGAGCTCTAGTGATCTGTGCTGTCAGGACCCTGTGTCTGAGGGAAGACCCCTGAGCCCAATCACGGGCCTCCACCTCACCCCCTGATACATGAGGACATCAATGACCAGAAGATCCTAGAACTCACCTACAAGATGATTGAGCTGCTGACTGGAGAGGTGACACTGCTGGGAATGCTGCTGCTGGGACATTATACAGTAACGCTATGAAGGGATCGGGGGATGACAATGGTATCATTGTATGTGTCAGGTTCCTATAAAGTGCCAGGATGTCGCCGTCTATTTCTCCATGGAGGAGTGGGAGTATTTAGAAGAACACAAAGATCTGTACAAGGACATAGTCATGATGGAGGATCCCCAGCCCCTCACATCACCAGGTAATAGACAGGACTAAATACACACGGCCTATAATGATCTGTATGTAGAGAATGAATTCAGTCCCTGTGTGCATTTCTTCCAGTTTTGTCCAGTATGGGGTCAACACCAGATAAAAGTCCTAGTGCTCTTCCTCCTCAGGACTGTAGAGAAGAAGAATACAACGCTCCTCAGGATCATCACTTAGATGGAGAGAAGGTATCATTATTTTTTTTCTTTTTGCACATGAAGATCTCTGTACAATTAGAGTAGAATTGAACTCCACTTGAATATATTCACTCATCTCTACAGTATTGTATTCATTTTAATTGTAGAGTCTAATATATGTTGTACCGATACAGTGGGAAATCGGAGACACAGTTTGCCTCCACCTATTTGATTCCTGGATCTTTTGGTGCTGCTGAGGGTTTCTTTCTTGTCATTTGTTGATTACCCTTCTTGAGAACCCTCGTGGGGCTGTCTGCTATTTAAACTTCTGAACCTCTGATTTCCACTGCCAGTCACAAAGTTCTGCTTAGCTGATCAATCACCCTGTTCCTTGCTCCTGTTGTGTCATGCTGATATATCACAATCTCTAACCTCGGCTAGTGCTTTTCTTTATTTTCTTAAGGAAACATGTAATATATAACAAATAATATTCAGGGTGAAAGGAAGGAATAGGAAAGAGGACAGAAGGAATGAGGAGGTAGAAATGTGAGACCCATATAAATGTCTTAAATATGAGAATCATATGTATTGCATATATTAGTAGAATTACACAGTTAAATATAAAAAGAAGGTTTGTAGTAATTGGGAAAAATGTGGAGGAAAAAGAGAGTGGTAAGCTTCACGATTTCTACAATAATTAATCTGATATTTCTAACAGCAAACAGATCTGCATGTGCAGAGTGAAGAGTAAATTTATTAATATGATAAGAAAGTATCTGAGTATTATCTGACTTTAATGTTAGTAGTGAAAACTAAGTTAAATAGATTCAAACCTCCTAAGTTGTTTATATTGACATACAGATAAAAGGAAGTTAAATAAAATGATATCTTGATGTCTTAGACCGGTTTCACACCACGGTGTGATCAAGTCCAGGGCTGTCCGGTGTGAACCTGACAGCCCCGGACCCGATTTTGTGGTACTGCCGCCCTATGGTGCCGGACAGGACCGGATGGCAACTATTTGTCCCTGTCAGGCAGCATCAGGATGCATTCGTTTTTTGTCCCAGACACAAAAACACTGCTTCCAGCGTTTTTGCATCCGGTGCAAAAATCTGCACAGATCGGATCATCCCAGATCGAGTCTTTGGCGCTGGATCGCCCCGGATCCGACATAAAATCGGATGCGGCCCCCAGACGCTGCTAAATGTCAGCAGCTGTACAGCTCCCCACCTAAGATTTCAGGACCGCAGCTAGCTCTCCGTCAGGCAGTCAGGTTCTCTCCGGTGTTTCCTGATCATTGCGGAATGGCCAGGACCGTTTTTCGATCGTTGGTCTCCCGCTGGTCGGCCAGCATCGGCGTGTGTGACAGCGGGAGACCAACGATCACTGACCTCCCGGCCGATGTCCAGCGCCGCACAGTACACCCTGGGACACGTAACCAGGGTAAACATTGGGTAACTAAGCGCAGCGCTATGCTTAGTTACCCGATGTGTACCCTAGTTACCAGCGTTCTCGCTGATCGCTGGTGAGTCTGCCTGTGTGACAGCTCACCAGCGATCAGATAGCGATGTCCCTGTGATCCCGATCGTTGGTTGGGTCGCTGGGACATTGCAGCGTGTAAACCGGCCTTTAGCCGGGATGAAATTTTGTCTACATTATCCAGTCTGGTCAGAAGATACTCATTCAGTCTTCAAGCTACAGGGGGAAGTATGGCTATAGAGTCAGCAATTTGAAGCAAGGTTGGGGTATGGTCAGACCAAGAAATGTTACCTATTTCTGCCCTCAGACACAGATGAAGGAGGGAGTCGTCTACTAAAATGTAGTTGATTCTGCTAGAAGTGTGGAATTTCGGAGACATAAACGTATAATCCCTTTCCCTACAATTGAAATATCTCCAGACATCATGATAATTGCAGTCAGAAATCAATGTACCCATTTCGCCTCTGGAGTGCAAGGTATTAGAGCAATCCAGATGCTTATAAATAGGGACATTAAGATAACCACAAACCAGTTTATACCCATTGGCGACTGAGCTAAGCTTTGCAAAAAAGCCTCTTAAAAATTTAGATTGGCCAACATTTTGGGCATATAGTGAAACCAATGTAAGGGCCCTTTCACATCTGCGTTTATTTGAAATCGCGGCAGATGCGGTGAAAAAAACGCATCTGCCGCGATTGCCGCATAACCGCTGCACTTGCGGCGCGGTTGCGGTAATCCCCATAGAAAGTATAGGGGGACTTGCGGCAGGTGCGGCCGCGAAAAAAACCGCGGTCAGCCGCGGTTTTTTTCGCGGCCGCACCTGCCGCAAGTGCAAAACCGCACTTGCCGCACCTGGCGCAAGTCCCCCTATACTTTCTATGGGGATTACCGCAACCGCGCCGCAAGTGCAGCGGTTATGCGGCAATCGCAGCAGATGCGGTTTTTTCACCGCATCTGCCGCGATTTCAAATAAACGCAGATGTGAAAGGGCCCTAAAAGGAGCATTGTTAAAAAGATAGGCAATTATGATATAGGATCACATATCTTTTCTTTGAGTTGAAAGGCCACCGAGTTGTTTATAAAAATTCCCACTTTGGCTTTCTTTGAACCCCCATTCGCAAAAAATGAATGAGGGTAATTCCCAAGGTACATTCTTTACCCAATAGATGGGTCTCCTGAATACAGATGACGTCACTCTGTGATTTGCGAAGTTGACGCCACACTAATGATCCCATGATCCCTTAGTAGGAGAAATAAGTCCATTAACATAGTAACATAGTAACATAGTTTTTAAGGTTGAAGGAAGACTTTAAGTCCATCTAGTTCAACCCATAGCCTAACATGTTGATCCAGAGGAAGGCAAAAAAAAACCATGTGACAACACTAAGCTCCACATTGGGGAAAAAAATTCCTTCCTGACTCCAGATACGGCAATCAGACTAATTCCCTGGATCAATGCCCTATCAAAGAATCTAGTATGTATAACTGGTAATATTATAGTTTTCAAGAAAGGCATCCAGGCCCTTCTTAAATGTTAGTAGTGACTCACTCATTACAACATCATGTGGCAGAGAGTTCCATAGTCTCACTGCTCTTACAGTAAAGAATCCGCGTCTGTGATTATGATTAAACCTTCTTTCCTCCAGACGTAGAGGATGCCCCCTTGTCCCAGTCTCAGGCCTAAGAGTAAAGAGATCATTAGAAAGGTCTCTGTACTGTCCCCTCATATATTTATACATTATTATAAGATCACCCCTAAGCCTTCGTTTTTCCAAGCTAAATAACCCCAAGTTTAATAACCTGTCTTGGTATTGCAGACCCCTTAGTCCTCTAATGACTTTTGTTACTCTTCTCTGGACCCGCTCTAGTTCAGCTATGTCTTTCTTATACACCGGAGACCAGAATTGTACACAGTATTCTAATTGTGGTCGCACTAGTGACTTGTATAGAGGTAAAATTATGTTCTCCTCATGAGCATCTATGCCTCTTTTAATGCATCCCATTATTTTATTTGCCTTTGCAGCAGCTGCCTGACACTGGCCACTAAATGTGAGTTTGTCATCTACCCATACACCCAGGTCTTTTTCAGTGACAATTTTGCCCAGTGTTTTACAATTAAGCACAT
Source organism: Allobates femoralis (assembly GCA_033576535.1). Lineage (NCBI taxonomy): Eukaryota > Metazoa > Chordata > Amphibia > Anura > Aromobatidae > Allobates > Allobates femoralis. Next base: position 455,912,099 of record JARQOC010000006.1, on the reverse strand, counting down.
AATTATACCTTTTGTTTCCTCTGCCCAAGTGCATGACTTTACATTTATCCCCATTAAAGCTCATTTGCCATTTAGCAGCCCAAGCTTCTAATTAACATTAATTGAAAAAGCCAAAATGCTCATTCTCCCTATAAAGTGAAAATTAGGTGCATTCTCCAAAGGTATAAGTACAACAACATCCTGCTACAGAAGGAAATAAAGTTTAAGGGAAGGAGAGGGGTGAGGGTGGGGTGGGGGGGAACAAAAGAACTATCAAAAGAGAAAAAAACAACATATTTGCAAACGAATCCCCAAGCTAAAAGGGGAAAAAGGAGTAAAAAACAATTCTTAACTCCACACCGAAGAGAGTGACAACAATTCACTCTAGGGGCAAAGATTCCAAAAATTCTAGAAATTGGAAGCAAAAATAACTATATCAAGTTAGCAAAACAAGAATTGTTCCATGCAGGGGGGTAAACTCATGGACTATCAGAGATAGGTCATCAGGCCGTAGACCACTCAGGTGTCGCTTATAGGATCCAGAATCAGGGGTCCCCAGCGAGGAAGGTTTAGGTGAATGAAGACCCCACTGAATAAGCAATTTTTCAGCTTGAGCAGGCACATGACAAACATGATTGGATCCATCCATGCGAATGATAAGCCTTGTAGGGAATCCCCAACGGTACTGGATGTTGCGGTCTCGCATGACAGAGATGTAGGGGAGAAATTCTCTATGAAGAGCTAGAGTACCAAGAGAGAGATTCAGGAACACTGCCAAACGGGAGAATTTATCAGGGAGCGTCGGCTTTCCACGCAGACAGTATAGGAAGTCCTCTTAATTCATAAAAATGTATCTAGGCTATCACATCTCTTGGAAGGCTCGGGCGAATAGTAGACCCGATGGATCCCATCAATGATAATGTCCTTCTTCTGTCCTTCTCCACAGAGAGAAGAACCGTCATAATAAAATCCTGCAGAAAAGCACGTAGGTCCCCTTGCTTGACTGCTTCAGCCACCCCTCTAAGCCTGATATTGTTTCACCTGGACCTATCTTCAAGGTCCAGGGCGTTAGATTGTACCTGAGCCATGTTCTTTTTTAAGAGTCTTGTGTGCATCAATTAGATCATTGTGAGATCTGATAAGCTCAGCCATCTTTCTCTCTAATTTGTAAGTGCAGCCTCACAGCTCCATAACTTCCCCCCTTAATTCAGCAATCATATTCTTCATATTATCTGGAAGGGATGACTGCAGAGAGGAGAGTAACTCCTTCATGCTGCTGAGAGAAATAGGGGCATCTTCCCTGTCAGCACTAGTTGATCCAGAGAAGGATGTGGATCCCTGACGGGACGCGCGGGCAGAGCGAAAGGAACACGGCGACATCTTGGAGGACCCTGCAGAGAGCTGGCCGCCAGTGAAGAAATCAATGGCCCGCTTAGGGGAGCTGCGCTTGGCAGGTCTCATTTTGCCCATCCACTCCATGGTTCGGAGCTCAGGAGCCACGGTATGTGCGGGATCCAGCGGTGAGGGCTTCTATGTTAGCCGCTTCGGTGTCCGTGGGTGCAGGAGGTCCCGCTCTATGTGGCCTCTGCCATGCGCCGTCATGCCACGCCTTCCCCGGGCCAAAGATCTTAACAGATCATTTACATATTACCACAGCATTTCTCTAGGATTCATTTATTATATACCAAGATAATTGAGAGTAAGGTTCTGTCACTGAAAGGGGAATTCATTGTTAATATTTTATTGTAGTTTTTAAATCAGTATTTAAAGAGGACCTGTCACCCCCTGCTGCTATGCTAACTGAATGCAGCACGGAATGCAGCGTGTCTGCTGCATTCAGGGAAGGGGTCCCCATGTTTCTACACCCCCTCCCCCTGTGAGCTTTAAAAAAAGATATTACAAAGTGTACAGATAATGACTCCAGAGGGACTTACTCAGTAATGAGTCATCGCTGTTGTATGGTGTCATCCTCGCCTCCAGCCCTCTCATGTTCAGCCCCCTGTATGTGTCATCACTATTGTATGGCGTCCTCCCCGCCTCCAGCCCTCTCATGTTCAGCCCCCTGTATGTGTCATCACTATTGTATGGTGTCCTCCCCGCCTCCAGCCCTCTCATGTTCAGCCTCCTGTATGTGTCATCACTGCTGCTGGTGTCCTCCCCACCTCCAGCCCTCTCTGGTCCACCTCCAGCCCTCTCTGGTCTACCTCCAGCCCTCAGCAATGACACATACAGGAGGCTGAACAAGAGAGGGCTGGAGGTGGCACAGAGAGGGCTGGAGGCGAGGAGGACACCAGCAACAACGATGACACATACAGGAGGCTGAACAAGAGAGGGGTGGAGGTGGCACAGAGAGGGCTGGAGGCGAGGAGGACACCAGCAACAACGATAACACATACAGGAGGCTGAACAAGAGAGGGCTGGAGGTGGCACAGAGAGGGCTGGAGGCGAGGAGGACACCAGCAACAACGATGACACATACAGGAGGCTGAACAAGAGAGGGGTGGAGGTGGCACAGAGAGGGCTGGAGGCGAGGAGGACACCAGCAACAACGATGACACATACAGGAGGCTGAACAAGAGAGGGCTGGAGGTGGCACAGAGATGGCTGGAGGCGAGGAGGACACCAGCAACAACGATGACACATACAGGAGGCTGAACAAGAGAGGGCTGGAAGCAGGGAGGACACCAGCAACAGCGATGACACATACAGGAGGCTGAACAAGAGAGGGCTGGAAGCAGGGAGGACACCAGCAACAGCGATAACTCATGACTCATTACTGAGTAAGTCCCTCTGTACTCCTTATCCATAAACTTTATAAAGTCTTTTTACAACTTACAGGGAGACTAGAGACATGGGGGACCCCTTCCCTGAATGCAGCACACACGCTGCATTCAGTACTGCATTCAGTTATAATAGCACCAGGGGGTGACAGGTCCTCTTTAAGCCTAAAGTTCAGGATTCATTAGTATTCACCTTTATAAATGAATACATTTGCAAAACTCTTAAAGGGGTTGTCCGGTTTAAATCCACAAGTCTGCAGTCACTTTATGTGACAAGCGCTATTTATACATTCAAATCATTCTATCATTTTTCCCATAGGGAATCTTAGATAGATTAATTGATATACTGCATCACTCAGGCAAACCTCCTGTGTGAGTCCATTTCTGCTCCTCTTAGCATTCGAAAAGGGCCTTTCCAGTGGGAGTGTCCCTGGGGTTCAGTCAAAAGACCGGAAGACACCAGTTTTTAGTGATAAGTTGAAGAGATGGGTTAGGGTTGGAATGAAAACTGTGGGGAGGTTGGAGACAAGATGGGATGGGAGCGGGTCAAGTGCGCAGGTGGTGAGATGTGATTTTTACAGAATATACGAGAGCTGATTTTCTGTCATGGTGGAGAAGCTGGTTTTGGAAGAAGAGGGCTGATTGGTTATGAGGAGGGGTTATGTATAAAAGTATACATCTTCGGTATCTACAAACTTGAACTGACTTGAGGTATCATACTGACATGTCAGTTTTACCATATGGTAAACACGGTGAAAAAAAAAAACCTTTCTGGAATTCCACTTTTTTGGCAATTTCACCCCTCTTGGAATTTTTTCCAATATTAAAGTACACTATATGGTAAAATGAATGATGTAATTCAAAAATACAACTCGTCCTGCAAAAAAAAAAAGCATTTCATATGTTTATATTGATGGAAAAATAAAAATGTTATGGATCTTGGAAGTAGGGGAAGAAAAAATGAAAGTGGAAAATGCAAGGTCATAAAGGGGTTAAAGAGACACAGACAGAATGCACTTCAAATAATGGAGGGTATGGGTGGGATTTGGCTGAAGGTGCTGTTGTTAGAAGGAAGACTCACTCCTCCATAATGTCGATTGCCAGGGAGAGGAGTTTGGGTGAAAAGGAGGCCACCATAACTATTGCATAGTAGGGAGGTCACATCTGAGGGTGTCAGCCATGTATGACTGATTCCCAGAAAGGATAGGTTGCAAGAGGTATAGAGGTCATGAATTATACAGACATTAAAAGGTGATCCAAAGTGCTCCAGAGATAGAAAGTAGTTGAGTGGGGGTCAAGGGAATTTAGATATATTACATTCAGTAAGGAGAAGCAGAGAGAAAGAGTGGAGGTGGAAGAAGGAAAATGGCTGGCACGTTTTGTGTTAGTAGAAGAGTTCTGAGGTTTAGGAGCAAGTCAGTAGATGAGGTCAGGTGGGTAAGTGAGATAATAATTTGTTTGGAGATTGCTGGGGTCTGGAGATAGTGAAGGAGAGTAAGAATTAGTGGAGGAAAAACTGTAAGATCATACTGTATTTCATTAAGAAGAAAGAGTAAGTGCAGGAAAATAAAGAGGTAAGCCCAATGAATTGAGTTGTAGTTCTTACCTTCTGGTCTCTCCTGGGTCATTTCTGGTATATTTCTGATGTGCACTTTATGAAGCTGCACGCATAGATTCAAACCCTCCTGATTTATACAGCTTTAATTGCACATTGGATACATTAACAGACCTGAGTTAATAAGAAAAGTTTGCTCATTTCAATTTATACAATGGAAATAGGAAACATACCAGCAATAGAGTGTGAACAGGGATCAATAAGTGATTGACTGAGAAAGATGACACCATCATTAAAGGAGTAAGGCTGAGGGCTGTATAAATTTACAAAATGTATGTGAACACCTCAAAACTACAGAATAATTTCACCACCTAGTTGAATCTATGACTTCATGAATTTCTGACATTCTGAAGGCCAAAAGAGATTCAATCTACTACTAGATGGTGTCTCTAATAATGTGGCTATTCAGTGTATGTTCTATACTTGGTGGAGATGACAGGGTAAAGCTGATCATAGACATTAGATGTCTGGATCTTCTCACAATGTTCTGGTTATGGAGACGCTGGTTAGAATTAGGAGCCGACGATGGAGTTTTACACGAGTCATGTGATAAGTATTGCTGTCATGTCATTATTTTAAGTAATTTCATGCGACTTTTCAAACTGTCTATAACTTATGCAATTTTTTTATTAGGATGAGGATCTGTCCCTTATTAATACTACAGGGATATATAGGAGTGAAGATGATGATGAGTGGATTAAAGTGGAGATATCTTCAGACGGCTATCCAGGTGAGTAATCATCAATATATACACAGTCATAAAGACACTGATTCTACTCATTCATTGGCTGTTATGTGTTCATGTTTTAGAATATACAGTGGGGAAAAAAAGTATTTATTCAGCCACCAATTGTGCAAGTTCTCCCACTTATAAAGATGAGGTCGGCCTGTAATTGACATCATAGGTGACCTCAAGTATGAGAGACAAAATGAGAAAACAAATCCTGAAAATCACATTGTCTGATCTGGAAAGAAATTTTTTTCACATTTTGGTAGAAAATAAGTATTTGGTCACCTACAAGCAAGCAAGATTTCTGGCTCTCACAGACCTGTAACTTCTTCTTTAAGTGGCTCCTCGGTCCTCCACTTATTAACTGTAGTGCTGACACCTGTTTGAACTTGTTATCAGTATAAAAGACACCTGTCTGCCACCTCAAACAGTCACACTCCAAACTCCACTATGGTGAGAACCAAAGAGCTGTCGAAGGACGCCAGAAACACAATTGTAGTCCTGCACCAGACAGGCAAGCAGCTTGGTGTGAAGAAATCAACTGTGGCAATAATTAGAAAATGGAAGACATACAAGACCACTTATAATATCCCTTGATCTGGGGCTCCATGCAAGATCTTACCCCATGGGGTCAAAATAATCTCAAGAACGGTGAGCAAAAATCTCAGAACCACACGGGGGACCTAGTGAATGCCCTGCAGAGAGCTGGGACTAACGTTACACAGGCTACCATCATTAACATACTACACCGCCAGGAACTCAGATCCTGCAGTGCCAGACGGGTCCCCCTGCTTAAGCCAGTACATGTCCGGGCCCGACTGAAGTTTGCTAGAGCATTTGGATGATCCAGAAGAGTATTGGGAGAATGTCATATGGTCAGATGAAACCAAAGTAGAACTGTTTGGTAGAAACACAACTCGTCATGTATGGAGGAGAAAAAATGCTGAGTTGCATCCAAAGAACACCATACCGTATACATGAAAGAATTAATGGGGCCATGTATCGTGAGATTTTGAGTGCAAACCTCCTTCCATCAGCAAGGACATTGAAGATGAAACGTGGCTTAATCTATCAGCATGACAATGACCCCAAGCAAAACCACCAAGGAAACAAAGGAGTGGCTTCGTAAGAAGCATGTTAACGTCCTGGAGTGGCCTAGCCAGTCTCCAGATCTAAATCCTATAGAAAACCTTTGGAGGGAGTTGAAAGTCCGTTTTGCCCAGTGACAGCCCCAAAACATCACTGATCTAGAGGAGATCTGCATGGAGGAAAGGGCCAACATACCAGCAACAGTGTGTGCCAACCTTGTGAAGACTGCACAAAACATCTGACCTCTGTCATTGCCAACAAAGGAGATAGAACAAAGTATTGAGATGAACTTTTGTTATTGACCAAATACTTATTTTCTACCAATATTTAAAAAAAAAATTCTTTCCATATCAGACAATGTGATATTCAGGATTTATTTTCTCATTTTGTCTCTCATAGTTGAGGTCACCTATGATGTCCATTACAGGCCGACCTCATCTTTATAAGTGGGAGAACTTGCCCAATTGGTGGCTGAATAAATACTTTTTCCCCACTATATTGATGCAGACTTTATGATGGGAATTTTATCCAATTTAAGTATTTTACAACAAAATCATAGCTTGACATGGCATCATATAAAGTTATTATAGGTATACTTTTTTTTTCTTGATGAGTAGTTCAATATTTGCTATATACCAATTATAATTGAAATTCTAATACATATGAAATTTTATATGTGCTCATTTAGGAGACACATCAACTATTTTTAATACACTGGGAAATCTTTCCTGAATACACATTTTATATAGCTTAAAGAGAACCTGTCACCCCCTAGTGCTTTCCAAAATGAAAGCAGCACCTTCAGCAGCGTGTATGCTGCATTCTGTGAAGGTGTGTACAATGTCTCTACCCCCCCTGTACCCTAAAAGAAACACTTTCTAAAGTTTCCCTCCCTGTATTTAAATTGATAGTTAAGCAGTCCGATGAGTCTTATCTTTGCTTGCTTTCATTGCCGCCAGGTCGGTCCTCCCTGCCTCCTCTATGTGTCTGCCTCCTCCTCTTCTGCGTGTGTCTCCTCCGCTTTGGCACCCGCGCATAACCCTCTGAATTTACACAGGCGCACACAGCTCTGCCGGAGTGCGGGGAGCTCGGCTGTCATCATAGTGCCTGCGTGAGGTGCAGGCACCAGAGCCCGCCCTGTTCAATGTTATGCATACAGCACTTCACGCAGGTGCAGTGATGACAGCTGGGCTCCCCGCACACCAACTCAGCTGTGTGCGCCTTTGTAAATTCAGAGGATTATGTGCAGTTGCCGAAGAGAAAGGGGTCCCACATAAAAGAGGAGGCGGGGAGGACCGGCTTAGCAGCGATGGAAGCAAGCAAAGATAAGACCCATCGGACCGCTTAACTATCAATTTAAAATACAGGGCAGGAAACGTTAGAAAGTGTTTCTTTCGGGGTACAGGGGTTAGAGACACTGTACACACCTTCACAGAATGCAGCATACACGCTGCTGAAGGTGTTGCTTTCACTTTGGAAAGCACTAGGGGGTGACAGGTTCTCTTTAAAGATGGCTCAACTCCTGATGAAAAGTGATCTCTGCTCATATTTACGTTTCACTGTTCTCCTTACTTTGGTTGTTTTTTGTGTGTTGATTGTTATGTTCTATAACTTCCCATACGGTTCTAGAGATTTAGGCCATGTAATTGCATGCTATTTTTATTGTATTTTATGATCTTTGTTATATGATTGAACAAAGAACCAGCGACTTCTTTGTCAGATTATGGACATGGCTTCTACGGGATGCTGCTGTAAAAAGTTTTCTTAAATCCCACAGTGCATCAACATTTGAGATGACAGACAATATTTCCATCAGATTTTACCAGATATGAAAGATTAATCTTCCCCATTTAACTTCTGGTTTTTGCAACTTAAACTTTACACTTATCCCAAACTCATGACTTAGGCTCCTTTCACATCAGGTTTTTGTACAATCGCGGCAGATCCAGCGGTTTTGACACATCTGCTGCGTAATGGCTCACTAGCGGCAAGCCCCATTCATTCCCTGTGGAACTTGCAGTCAGGTGCTGCATTTGCAGTTTTGTTGGATCCGGCAGATCCTCCACTTGCGGTAAAGGAAAACAAATGCTGCTAGCAGCAGTTATTTGACTTGCCGCAAGAGCCAGATCCGGCAAAAGTGCAAGTGCCACACCTGACCGCAATTCCCATTACGTGCGACCGCTAGTGAGCTGTTACGTAGCAGATGCAGCAAAACTACCAGATTGTACAAAAACGCATATGTGAAAGCAACTTTACTTGTACATGATGACACCACTGTGCCGGGCTCTGTGCTGAAATGCATTTAATGGTCTAGGAGTGGAAGTGATTCACAACTATTAGCATTGACTTAGTCAATTGCAAGATTCACATGAAAATATTGGTGATTGACACATATAACATGAACCTATGGCGGCCGTCACACGGTTCAATTTAATGCACGATATCGCTTAGGCGATCTGCTTTTTGATCGCTTAAGCGATATCGTTTGTGCATCGCTGCGTGTAATCAAGCAATTTTACAATGTACAATCGCTTGATCGTGACATTGCAGATATGAGAGCCGGAGCTCATATCAAGCGATAAACGCTTGAACAATCTGCTTCATCGTGGTGTGTGACACCACGATGAACAAACTCCCAGCGGCAGAGCCTATGCTGGGAGATGGTATCTATGGTAAACGTCGGGTTACTAAGCGCCGCGCGGCGCCTAGTAACCCGATGTGCACCATAGTTACCAGCGATCTCGCTGCTCCACATCGCTGGTGAGTCTGTCTGTGTGACAGCTCACCAGCGATGTGAGCAATATCGTTAGCGATCGCGCGTGCACGTGATCGCTAACAATATCGCTCACGATATTGATGAGTGTGACGGCCGCCTATGAAGCAGTTGGCTCCAATACAGAAGAGAAAAACTGAAAAAGCAAACTGGTGGCCAAGCATCATATACTATTGGTCTTTGCTTTGAGGTCTATTGTTAATGCCACACCCTTAGTTGATAATTGAATTTTACTTCAATTTTCATAGAAATATTATAAAATATATTAACATAGTATAAACAATATTATTTCAATGAAACGTTATTGCAAAAAATAATCAATTCAGTTTTATTCTTGGCAGATGATCAGGATGTCACACAGGGTGCATATGAAGAGGATGCCAATATATCATCTTCCTATTCACTGAAGACTGACAAGTCAAAGAAAGATAGCGGAAGAGATGTTAAACATCAAAGAGGCCACAAAAGAAAGAAGCCATATTCGTGTTCAGAATGTGGAAAGTGTTTTACTCAGAAATCATACCTTTTTAGACATCAGAAAATTCATACAGGGGAGAAGCCATTTTCATGTTCAGAGTGTGGGAAGCGATTTTTTTCTAAGTCATATCTTGCTAGACATCAGAGAAGTCACACAGGGCCAAAGCAATTTTCGTGTTCAGAATGTGGGAAATGTTATTGCACAAAATCATATCTTGTTACACATCAGAGAATTCATACCGGGGAGAAGCCATTTACATGTTCAGAATGTGGGAAATGTTTTAATCAAACATCACATCTCTTTAAACATTTAAGAATTCACACAGGGGAGAAGTTATTTTCATGTTCAGAGTGTGGGAAATGTTTTACTAATAAATCAACTCTTTGTGGACATCGGATAATTCACACAGGGGAGAAACCTTTCTCATGTTCAGAATGTGGGAAATCTTTTAATCAGAAATCACAACTTGTTACACATCAGAGAATTCATACAGGGGTGAAACCATTTTCCTGTTTAGAATGTGGGAAATGTTTCATTCAGAAATCACAACTTATTAAACATCAGAAAGGTCACACAGGCGAGAAGCCATTACTATGCCCCTAATGTGGGATTTATTTTAAACCATAAATCAGCTTTTGTTGTACATAAAAAATACTACTGGGAAGATTATATATTCACGTTCAGGATGAAAATCACCTCTTGGACATTAAAGGGAATCTGTCAGGTCAAAAATCCATATGTAACTGATAAAGTAAAAGATGTGTGTACTGTCTTAGGGTACTTTCACATCAGTGGTTTTTTTAAATCGCGGCAGATGCGGGGAAAAAAACGCATCTGCCGCAATTACCGCATATCCACTGCACTTGCGGCACAGTTGCGGCAAGCCCCATAGAATGTCTATGCGGGCTTGCGGCAGGTGCGGCAAGTGCGGTATCAGCAGGTGCGGCCGCAAAAAAAACGCGGCTGACCGCGTTTTTTTTCGCGACCGCACCTGCCGCAAGTGCCGAAACTGTACTTGCCGCACCTGTCGCACACTTACCGCAAGCCCCGTAGACATTGCATGGGGCTTGCCGCAAGTGCAGCGGTTATGCGGTAATCGCGGCAGATACGTTTTTTTCACCGCATCTGCCGCGATTTAAAAAAACCGCTGATGTGAAAGTACCCTTAGCCAGTTGATAGAAAGATATTGAAATCTGAGAGTCCTCAGTGGGTGATACCATGGGCGGGCTGGTGGCTGCTATTCGCCCAGCGGGGGTGGAGGGGGTTGCTATCGGCAGAAATGGAGGAGCGGGGTGGGGGTGCTGTCGATGCTCACTCACCTGGCCGTCTGTCGCGGCTGCTATTCGTCCAGCGGCTGCAGCCGCAAAGTGCAGCCAGCCCATTTCAGCAGGGAGCCGGCCCTAAATGAGAGAGAGATACCACCAGCCTGGGGGCACTTGCCCCCCTGCCACCTGGGCCAGTCCACCCCTGGGTGATACAACTGAAAAGATGGTAAACATAGCAAGCTTTTGGGACACTAAGGCCCCTTCGTCAGGCTGGTAATGACACAAATTCTGAAGACACATACATATATACATTAGCAAAAAAAAAGAAAAACAAAAAAAAAAAAACAACAGCAGTGTTATAAGCTGTGGTAAATACGACAGGTGACGTTAAGCAGAGTAAGGTTATGGAGGGGTAAAGGAACTGGGAAAAGAAAAAACAACTTTCTAAGATAAGCAGAACAAATATAACTATGTAACTGATATAATTTCTAATTCCTCTGGTAACTAGAAGAAAAGTAGAAAAGCGCACATAGGGTATTATCCGGGTGTAACCGGGGTGTTGTATTGTGTGCTGTTGCACTAACCTTATGTTGTTGTGAGAGTCACAACAACTATTGAAGCATAAGCCGGCTTGCAGCTCTCCACCCAAGGAAAACAGGTTAAAGCATTAGATGAAAGGTGGTAATTCGTGCGCTGCCGTCTGTCCGTTGGTTCCAGGAAATCCAAGGAATCACAAGATGTTAAAAGTAATACCTTTAATGTATAATTCTTACGCGTTTCGTGGTACTTCAGACCACTTCATCAGAGATCCACAAGGTTTACAGACATATACAAAAAAAACAGGCTATAAATAGAACCTGGAGGTAGATGGCACTCCCATCATCCCATCCTGATGTCAATTAAAATCAATTAGCATATTCTTTCAATCCAGTCCTCTAATCTACCTTTTTTTTTTTTTTTCCTCTTAGAAAAAAAGTGCAATGGATTGAAAGAATATGCTAATTGATTTTAATTGACATCAGGATGGGATGATGGGAGTGCCATCTACCTCCAGGTTCTATTTATAGCCTGTTTTTTTTGTATATGTCTGTAAACCTTGTGGATCTCTGATGAAGTGGTCTGAAGTACCACGAAACGCGTAAGAATTATACATTAAAGGTATTACTTTTAACATCTTGTGATTCCTTGGATTTCCTGGAACCAACGGACAGACGGCAGCGCACGAATTACCACCTTTCATCTAATGCTTTAACCTGTAATTCCTCTGGTGAAGCTCTTTCTATTCATGTATTTATTTTATTTATACCCCTCAATCCTCTGTAAATTGCAAATAAAGAGATTCATTCCATTTCTCAATCACAGTGAGTAATCACTTAGTTCTCTGGTGCCCACTTCCCATAGGATGAATATGGTGACATCACTGCGCTGCATGCAAGGAAAGTTCAGTAGAAATCACTCATATGGGGGAACTGCATCCTGCTGTCTGCTTTCCTTGTATGCAGCAAAACAAATGTTCAAATAAACACATAGAATCTCTCACAGACAGCACGGGCTTCTGCTCAGAGCAGCAAATGAAGGAGATTGCCTTACCTAGCTGAGCTATCACATATGTGCCTGCCATCTCTCCCTCCCTCTCCCCATCAGAAGCATGGTGCTGGACAGCAAAATGAAAATGAAAGTAGCCGTGAGGCACAGAGCACAGGAGGAAGGGAATGCCAGCCTGGGAAGGAGTGAATAATAAATGAACATTTACATACTGCGGACTATTCAGCAGTGAAAGTAATTGACTGGACTGGTGAAGCAGCTGCCTGCTAGGTGTGAAGTAAAGATGTTTATAGCAAGAAAACTACAAAGGGTACAGTAATGAGTTTTACATATTTTGAAAGGGCTGCCCAGGCACTATTCAAGGGCACTATTAGTATCATACTGAAAGATTACCTGACAGAGTCCCTTTAAAAAATATCTCGGGAAAGTAGCCATTTTTTGGGTACTCATTTATTGACAAACTGACCAGGAGAAAAATGCAAAAGTTATGAAGTCAAGTCTCATATCGACATGACAAAATAGAAGTTATTTAGAGTAATAAATGATTATTAGGAAATGAATGTAATTACCAATAAACATTTGTTATTGAAAATCAAATAAAATCCTAATACAACTATGTATAAAAATGTTTCCATATTTCTGCCTTAATGTGAAGTTTAACAACATCAGATTTTCATGCAAAAGTAGATAAAGAGAACAGAATAACACTAATTAGTTAAACACATTAGACTTTGTCATTTGACTTGCACTTTAGTTAATTGCAGACTGGTGTGTTCTTTTCTTCAGACTATTATTGATTGAATATCATCAAATTTCTCTTGACATAATTTGTCGCCATAGTTAAATCAAGATAATCCACATTTTTATATCTTCAGAAATAAATGAGGATAAAAGCTGATATTATGTAATGTTAAAAATAACAATCTTTATTAGCAATTATTTAAAATTTACAAATTATGATAATGCCTCAAAAGTATAAGGCAGTCAGGTATAAATACACTACCTAGAGCCTAAGGTGGCACGGTGGCTCAGTGGTAGCACTGGGGTCCTGGGTTCAAATCTGTAAGGAGTTTGTATGTTCTCCCCATGTTTGAGTGGGTTTCTTCCGGTTTCCTCCCACATTTCAAAGACATATTGATGGGATGTTTAGATTGTGAGCCCCAATGTGGACAAATATGATAAAAAAAAGTGTGAATTGATATACTCAGTGGTTAATATATCATGAAAGTCTCTAATTTAAACAATCCGGGATGGCGCGTTAAAATTGTCCTTTGCAGTCTACTGAGAAATGCATAAACAAGAAATCTCCCTTATTGTTCCCAATGCGCGTTTTGTACACCTACTTCTCCAGTCAATTAGAGGAGTGTCACGCTGGGTGTGGGGAGACGCCCAGCGCTGGACGACGACAGGGGGAAGAGGGAGACCCTGATGCTGAGGGCAAAAGAGGAGATGGTGTCCCCTAGAAAAACTATCGCTGACACCTGGCTCCCCTAACGTCCCTATACAGTTTCCACAACTGTGGCCGCCAGGATACCAATTCCCTGACTGACCCTGAACTGCTACTAAATAAGGATCTGAGCGGGTGAACACTACCAACTAAAGATAAACACAAGGGAAACAAAGAAAGAGGGAAGGGAAGAAACATTTAGCTTAAGAAGATCCACACAGCAATTCAACAGAATCTCCAGGATACACTGCTGAGCTGATAAGCTTCCTCCAAACACCTGAACAGCTATCACCAGCAGTGCATCCTGGAAGTCAAGGGGAATATATAGACAGCTCAAGCTGGATCAGCTGTGTCCTAGTGACCTCCAGCTTTCACTAAAAGGGAAATGCCTCTTAGGCGGCCGTCACACAGGTCGACATCGCTAGCGATATTGTAAGCGATCACGTGCACGCGCGATCGCTTACAATATCGCTCACATCGCTGGTGAGATGTCACACAGACAGACTCACCAGCGATGTGGAGCAGCGATATCGCTGGTTACTATGGTACACATCGGGTAACTAGGCGCCGCGCGGCGCTTAGTACCCCGACGTTTACCATAGATACCATCTCCCAGCATAGGCTCTGCCGCTGGGAGATGGTTCATCGTGGTGTTATACACCACGATGAAGCAGATCGTGAAATCGTTCATCGCTAGATCTGAGCTCCGGAGCTCAGATCTGCAATGTCACGATCAAGCGATTTTACATAATAAAATCGCTTGATTACATGCAACGATGCCAAAACGATATCGCTTAAGCGATCAAAAATCAGATCGCTTACACGATATCAGGCAAGAAATCGTAGCGTGTGACGGCCGCCTTAAAGAGACTTTTTTTTAGGATTTGGACTGTTTGGCCAAACGCTGGGACCTTCTGCGAGTGACCTCTAAAGTCTCATCCGTGCCACCCGTGACAAGGAGGAGGTGAGGATGCCTGCTATATACAGGTGCATCTCAATAGATTAGAATATCATCACAGAGAGAATTTATTTCAGTAATTCAATACATCAAGTGAAATGCATATATTATATAGAGTCATTACACACAGAGTGACCAACTGAAAAAAATATGTTTAGCTCATAAATGTTGACCTAATGAAAAGGATGTACAGTAAATGCACTGAATACTTGGTCAGGGCAGAAAAACGCATCTGCCGCATTTTCTGCCTAACGTCTGCACTTGCGGCACTTGGGGCTTGCAGTATGTGTGCGGCAGCCGCGGCAAGTATGGTTTCGGAAGTTGCGGCAGATGCAGCCGCGAAAAAAAACGCAGTCAGCGGCGTTTTTTTTTCACGGCCGCAACTGCCGAAACCACAGTTGCTGCGTCTGCTGCACACTTACCACAAGCCCCATAGACAATGCATGGGGCTCGCCGCAACTGTGCAGCAAGTGCAGCCGTTAGGCGGAAAATGCAGCAGATGGGTTTTTTTGACCGGATCTGACGTTTTTTTTTCCAAAACACCAGTGTGAAAGTACCCCTAGAAGAGGAAATTATGCAGATATGAGCTAAAGATGTGAAAAGTCATCATGGTGTCAGGGCTAAGGAAGGAATGAGGACAACTCCAATCAGAGTAGATGTCACCTATAAGGAGTCTGGGTCTAAGCCCTTGGTTGCTCTAGCATATGGCATCAGATGTGATATGCTAATAACACCTGGCTCAGGCTCTGCTGCGAGCGTGAGCATGAGCCGAGTGTCAGGCAACTATGGATCCAATCCTGTTGTTAGATCACAGGTGCGGAGAAGGGGGAGAGATGAATCTTCTCAGTTTCCTGTCTCGGTGTATATTGTTCTGCACTTGGATGTCTTCCCAGTGCAGTGCGATATTTCACACGTACCCATAGACTTGTATGGGTGCAAGTGATCCGAGACTCAGTTCTGAGAAACAACCAATCGCTCAAAGTAACTCAGAGGTGCCCCTCTCTGGATCGCACACAAAGTGCAGAGTGGACGCAATCGAAACATAGGCTCCTGTCTCCTGACCTGTGCACATATAAAAGGTCCATTGAGAAATGAGGGGTCTCGGGACCCAGACTCCCCCCCCCCCCCCCCCCCCAATTTAAAACATATTACTATTCCACTGAAGTTATGGAAGCACTCCTACTTCACTTTTTAAACATTAAATGTGTGTATGTGCATATAATGTAGTTAGTATACTTCCCTGGGATGTCATTGCTCTGTAGACTCTCCTAGTCACACTGCACTATGTGAACCGGAAGTGACTTTACATGGATGGTAATTACAACTTCCATTATTTCCTTATCATTGTTAAGGACATACTGAGAATTGCAATTTCATGCTTTAAAACTAGCGTATTTTCAGCCTATAACGCACAGATTTTTTCCCCAAAATCTTTTGGAAAAGTGGAAAAGTGGGGTTGCATCTTATAATCCGGATGTAGGGTTTCTGGCTACGACTGTGGGGGGCAGTGGTGGTGGAGCAGGTACCGGAGGTAGGAGCAGGCTAAAGATGGAGCTGGTGGTCACATGGGCCCACTGTTAGGCTGATATAATATTCATTGCATTCCCATCTCCATCACCTCTCAGCACTGAAGCCGGCACTGAAAGGTGAGCGAGGGGAGCTGTGCATATTACCGTACATTACTTTAATTAGCCGGCGCACATGATCAGTGGCCACAGCAGCAGCCATGAGTGATCATGTTTGTGAATATTCCCAATGTTCAAAAAAATCCGGCTCTCAATTTATACTCCAAAAAAATGTATTTTCGCGTTATATACAATCAGTTCATATTCTGTCTATTTTTGATGCGTTTCGGTCTTCTCAGACCTTTTTCAAGAAACAGAATATTTCTGCGAGAAAACAGTGCAAAAAATCAACATAATGTCTCATGACATGAGAATAATTACATTACAAATGATTTGAATGAACAATACAGTTTGTCCAAAACACATTTTACAGCCAAAATTTTTTTCCCCTTAAATGATAATTAATAATAATGTGCAGGAATCCTGTATAGGTCTGTTTGAATAATATGACCATTAATGTCATATAGCCTTAATATCAGAAAATAAATCCACAGTAATCTGAATAACAATATATAAGAACCACACTCTGCGATATATACTATAACTAGCTGTAGTACCCGGCTACGCCCGGGTTAATAAATAACTGATGTTAGCTATAACAAAATAGAATTTGAATATGTCATATTAATGACCTGTAGGAAAATAGAAGCTGAGCTGTGATTGGTTGCTATAGGCAGCCTAATAAATCTCCAGCCAACAGTAATCCCTCCCCCTGGCCGGGCAGTATATGTTACCTCACACATACACATAATAGACAGCTCATGTGACTGACATCTGCCTTAATTCCCTATATGGCACATGTGTTGCACATTGGCTGTTTTAAATCAGATGTTTATGTTTGGAAATTAAAGATAGCACACGTATGAGGCGAGTTGTGTGAGGTGATTTGTGCACATCTGTATCTGTCTGTGTGGTGTGTGTGTCCCTGGGTGTGTGTATGTGTGTGTCCCTGTGGGGTGAGTGCATGTGTCCCAATAGAGTATGTATGTTTGTGTGTCCCTGTGGGGGCAGGTCTGTGTGGTGTGTGTGTGTCTCTGTTGTGTGTCTCTTTGTGGTGTGTGTGTGTCCCTGTGGGGTGAGTGCATGTGTTCCAGAGGGTGTGTATGTGTGTGTGTCCCTGTGTGGGGGGGTCAGTGTGGTGTGTGTGTCTCTGTGTGGTGTGTGTCTTTGTGGTGTGTGTGTGTCCCTGTGGGGTGAGTGCATGTGTCCCTATAGGGGGTGTATGTGTGTGTGTCCCTGTGGGGGGTGTCTGTGTGGGGGAGGGGTGTCTCTGTGTGGTGTGTGTCTTTGTGGTGTGTGTGTGTCCCTGTGGGGTGAGTGCATGTGTCCCTATAGGGGGTGTATGTGTGTGTGTCCCTGTGGGGGGGGTCTGTGTGGTATGTGTGTGTCTGTGTTGTGTGTGTCTTTTTGTGGTGTGTGTGTCCCTGTGGGGTGAGTGCGTGTGTCCCTATAGGGTGTGTATGTGTGTGTGTCCCTGTGGGGGGGTGTCTGTGTGGGGTGTGCTTGTCTCTGTGTTGTGTGTGTGTGTGTGTCCCTGTGGGGTGAGTGCATGTGTTGCTATAGGTGTGTGTATGTGTGTGTGTCCCTGTGGGGGGGTCTGTGTGGTGTGTGTGTGTCTCTTTGTGGTGTGTGTCCCTGTGGGGTGAGTGCATGTGTCCGTATAGGGTGGCTACGTGTGTGTCCCTGTGGGGGGGGGGTCTGTGTGTTGTGTGTGTCTCTTTGTGGTGTGTGTGTATGTGCGTGTCCCTGTGGGGTGAGTGCATGTGTCGCTATAGTTTGTATGTGTGTGTCCGTGGGCTGTGTGTGTCTCTGTGTTGTGTGTGTCTCTTTGTGGTGTGTGTGTGTTTGTTCGGGTGCGTGGTGAGTATCCAATGTTGGGGCTGCACTTTAGAGACTATACACTTGCTGTTACTCTTTGTGTGCATGTGGTGTGTATACATGTCCCCGTGCATGGTGAATATCCCATGTTGGGGCCCCACCTTAGTGACTATATGCTGGTATATGCAGTTAGTCTTTGGTGCTGTCATTAAGCCCCTCTCATTCACAACTGTCAACTGGTAACTGTCACTTTTTCCCCATTATGTAGATAGGGTCAAAATTGTTTGCTGAATTTGAATGCGCGGGGTTAAAATTTCGCCTCACAACATAGCCTATGACGCTCCCGGTATCCAGACGTCTGACTGTGCAAAATTTTGTGGCTGTAGTTGGCAGCTGTCGATTTTCCTCCAACACGTTTCCATTCACTTTTTCCCCATTATGTAGATAGGGGCAAAATTGTTTGGTGAACTAGAACACGCAGGGTTAAAATTTCACCTCACAACATAGCCTATGACGCTCTCGGGGTCCAGACGTGTGACTGTGCAAAATTTTGTGGCTGTAGTTGCGACGGTGTAGATGCCAATCCTGGATATACATACATACACACATACATACACATATTCAGCTTTATATATTAGACTAGCTGTAGTACCCGGCTACGCCCGGGTTAATAAATAACTGATGTTAGCTATAACAAAATAGAATTTGAATATCTCATATTAATGACCTGTAAGAAAATAGAAGCTGAGCTGTGATTGATTGCTATAGGCAGCCTAATAAAATCTCCAGCCAACAGTAAACCCCCTTCCTGGCCGGGCAGTATATGTTACCTCACACATACACATAATAGACAGCTCATGTGACTGACATCTGCCTTAATTCCCTATATGGCACATGTGTTGCACATTGGCTGTTTTTAATCAGATGTTTATGTTTAAAAATTAAAGATAGCACACGTATGAGGCAAGTTGTGTGAGGTGATTTGTGCACATCTGTCTGTGTGGTGTTTGTGTCCCTGTGGGGTGAGTGCATGTGTCCCTATAGGGTGTGTATGTGTGTGTGTTCCCTGTGGGGGGGGGGGTCTGTGTGGTGTGCGTCTCTGTGGTGTGTGCCTCTTTGTGGTGTGTGTGTGTCCCTGTGGGGTGAGTGCATGTGTCCCATAGGGTGGTGTGTGTCCCTGTGGGGGGGGGGTCTGTGTGGTGTGTGTGTGTGTATCTGTGTTGTGTGTGTCTCTTTGTGGTGTGTGTGTGTGTCCCTGTGGGGTGAGTGCATGTGTCCCTGTAGGGTGTGTATGTGTGTGTGTCTCTGTGGGGGGGTGTCTGTGTGTGTCTCTGTGTTGTGTGTGTCTCTTGTGTTTGTTGTCCTTGTGTGTGTGTCCCTTGGGGGTGAGTGCATGTGTCCCTATAGGGGGTGTATGTGTGTGTGTCCTGTGGGGGGGTCTGTGTGTGTGTGTGTATCTGTGTGTGTGTGTGTGTCTCTTTGTGTGTTGTGTGGTGTCCCTGTGGGGTGAGTGCATGTGTCCCTATAGGGTGTGTATGTGTGTGTGTCTCTGTGGGGGGGTGTCTGTGTGGTGTGTGTGTCTCTGTGTTGTGTGTGTCTCTTTGTGGTGTGTGTTCCCTGTGGGGTGAGTACATGTGTCCCTATAGGGTGGCTATGTGTGTGTGTCCCTGTGGGGGGGGGGGTGTCTGTGTTGTGTGTGTCTCTTTGTGGTGTGTGTGTGTGTCCCTGTGGGGTGAGTGCATGTGTTGCTATAGGGTGTGTGTGTGTCCCCGTGAGGGTGTGGGAGTGTGTCTCTGTGTTGCGTGTGTCTCTTTGTGGTGTGTGTTTGTTCGGGTGCGTGGTGAGTATCCAATGTTGGGGCTGCACCTTAGCGACTATACACTTGCTGTTACTCTTTGTGCGTGTGGTGTGTATACATGTCCTCGTGCGTGGTGAATATCTCATGTTGGGGCCCCAACTTAGTGACTATATGCTGGTATGTGCTGTTAGTCTTTGGCGCTATCATTAAGCCCCTCTCATTCACAACTGTCAACTGGTAACTGTCACTTTTTCCCCATTATGTAGATAGGGGCAAAATTGTTTGGTGAATTGGAATGCTTGGGGTTAAAATTTCGCCTCACAACATAGCCTATGACGCTCCCGGGGTCCAGACGTGTGGCTGTGCAAAATTTTGTGGCTATAGCTGACAGCTGTCGATTTTCCTCCAACACTTTTCCATTCACTTTTTCACCATTATGTAGATAGGGGCAAAATTGGTGAACTGGAACGTGCAGGGTTAAAATTTCGCCTCACAACATAGCCTATGACGCTCTCGGGGTCCAGATGTGTGACTGTGCAAAATTTTGTGACTGTAGTTGCGACGGTGTAGATGCCAATCCCGGATATACACACACACATACACACACACATTCACCTTTATATATTAGATTGACACCACTGTGTAAAGATAAGTGTGACCTTATTACCTTTGTATTATTAATCTCAAGACTGATATAGTGCCCTGTTAATGATTCAATTACAGGCTGTTTCAAGAATTTCCCCTTTATCATGAAATAAAGAAAATATCCATGAATAACAAAGTCCATCTACATACAGTGGAGAAAGCAAAAAGACCATCATGGGTTAAGTGTTCAAAATAACTGACAAAAGAGGAGTAAATCAGCTTATCTCAGCCTAATTGTGCTTATCGATCAGATGGAAAAAAAAACCCTAATTCCCAAAATACGGTTCGAGTCATTGTGTAAGGCTGCCTTCAGATTTGCAGATGCCTCCTCAGTCCCCACGATCCCCTGCACGCCGCTGGCTGCAATCTCAGGTATTCTCTGTATCGCAGGAGGACTATGTTCCTTCAACATAAGTTTTCTTACTTGTTTCTTTTAGGTTTCTTTAGACTTCCAAATTCTCATAGATCATTACTTCTGTTTGATCCAGAGGGCGGGCTCTCCATTATTAGAGGACACATTTACATCACAGGTGCCTGGATTTGCACTGCACTAGACCTGATGTTGTGATTATTTGTTAATAATATCAGTACTGCTTACATTTCTTTAGGCCTTTGGGATACGAATCATACAGGTGAGGAGGGGCATTTGCCCATCTATTATATAATCACGAATGGATTTCGCGCACCAAAGTCGCATGCGACTCAGCGTGGTCATGTGGATACGAAAAATGCATTGGCCGCGCAGCGGCCAATGCGACCAGTTGTAAGGCGACTCGCTATGCCCGCGCAGCGGGCATGGCGAGTCGCCTTAGCACCGCGAAGCATTGGCCGCGAAGCGGCCATTGCGAGCAGTTCTAAGGCGACTCGCTATGCCCGCGCAGCGGGCATGGCGAGTCGCCTTAGCAGCGCGAAGCATTGGCCGCGAAGCGGCCATTGCGAGTCAGAGACTCGCTCGGCTAGAATCCCGATGCATTGTGCATCGGGCACCCATCTAGTTCTACACATAATCTGGTATAAAACTCTCCCACATATATAACACAATGGGGGATTTTGCCTCATCTCAAATGTAACATGATGTATTTGTGTACAGTCATGGGCAAAAGTTTTGAGAATGACACCAAAATGATATTTTCCCATGATCTGCTGCCCTCTGGTTTTTATTTGTGTTTGTCTGATGTTTATATCACATACAGAAATATAATTGCAATCATATTATGATACCAAAAGGTTATATTGACAGTTAGAATGAGTTAATGCAGCAAGTCAATATTTGCAGTGTTGACCGTTCTTCTTCAGGACCTCTGCAATTCTCCCTGGCTGCTCTCAATCAACTTCTGGACCAAATCCTGACTGATAGCCGTCCATTCTTGCATAACACCGGGGAACACAATTTTTTAGGAGTTAGGTCAGACAACTGTTCTTAATTAATTTTTGGATGCTGAATCCAGAAATGATCTGTTTTTCTCTATCACGTCAAATTTTTGAACTATAGGATTTTTGTCTTCTCAAAAATATGTAAACTACTGTACCTAAAAAGTGTTTTTGTTTTTTTTTAAATAGTACAAATATGAACAAAAAATGAAATATATAAGAAATAGGCATGACAAATATGTTTTTTAACACTATCATGTTTTTTACCAAGGATATATATATATATATATTGTAATCAGATAACAAGTCTTATTACAGATATCAGTGCAATTGTGCATCTCTGGCAGGTAAGTTGTGGAGGAAAAACTTGACGTGCTAGAAAAAAACTGACTACATTTTTGGAATCAGCATGCCAATTTTAGTATAAATCAGCTCAAAAACCTAACTCAACAGAAAATGTTTTCAAATTGTTCCCCAGTGTAATCAATACTTGCATTTTGGCAGAATTTGTTGGTTTTTGTTTGTCCACCCGTCTCTTGATGATTGACCACAAGTTCTCAATGGGATTAAGATCTGGGGAGTTTCCAGGCCATGGACCCAAAATCTCTATGTTTTGTTCCCTGAGCCATTTAGTTATCACCTTTGCTTTATGGCAAGGTGCTCCATCATGTTGGAAAAGGCATTGTTGGGCACCAAACTGCTCTGGGACGGTTGGGAGAAGTTGCTCTTGGAGGACATTCTGGTACCATTCGTTATTCATGGCTGTGTTTTTAGGCAAGACTGTGAGTGAGCCGATTCCCTTGGCTGAGAAGCAACCCCACACATGAATGGTTTCAGGATGCTTTACAGTTGGCGTGAGACAAGACTGGTGGTAGCGCTCACCTCTTCTTCTCCAAATAAGCTGTTTTCCAGATGTCCCAAACAATCGAAAAGGGGATTCATAAGAGAAAATGACTTTCCCACAGTCCTCAGCAGTCCACTCCCTGTACCTTTCCCCCAGTCCTCAGCAGTCCACTCCCTGGACCTTTCCCCAGTCCTCAGCAGTCCACTCCCTGGACCTTTCCCCCAGTCCTCAGCAGTCCACTCCCTGTACCTTTCCCCAGTCCTCAGCAGTCCACTCCCTGTACCTTTCCCCCAGTCCTCAGCAGTCCACTCCCTGTACCTTTCCCACAGTCCTCAGCAGTCCACTCCCTGTACCTTTCCCCCAGTCCTCAGCAGTCCACTCCCTGGACCTTTCCCCCAGTCCTCAGCAGTCCACTCCATGTACCTTTCCCCCAGTCCTCAGCAGTCCACTCCCTGTACCTTTTGCAGAATATCAGTCGGTCCCTGATGTTTATTCTGGAGAGAAGTGGCTTCTTTGCTGCCCTCCTTGAAACCAGGCCTTGCTCAAAGAGTCTCCGCCTCACAGTGCGTGCAGAAGCACTCACACCAGCCTGCTGCCATTCCTGAGCAAGCTCGGCACTGCTGGTAGTCTGATCCCGCAGCTTAAACAGTTTTAACATACGGTCCTGGCGCTTGCTGGTCTTTCTTGGGCGCCCTGGAGCCTTTTTGACAACAATGGAAGCTCTCTCCTTGAAGTTCTTGATGATGCGATAGATTGTTGACTGAGGTGCAATCTTTGTTGCTGCGATACTCTTCCCTGTTAGGCCATTTTTGTTCAGTGCAATGATGGCTGCACGTGTTTCTTTAGAGATAACCATGGTTAACTGAAGAGAAACAATGATACCAAGCACCAGCCTCCTTTTAAGGTGTTCAGTGGTGTCATTCTTACTTAATCATGACTGATTGATCGCCAGCCCTGTCCTCATCAACACCCACACCTGTGTTAATGGAACAATCACTAAAACGATGTTAGCTGCTCCTTTTAAGGTAGGACTGCAATGATGTTGAAATGTGTTTTGGGGGTTAAAGTTCATTTTCTAGGCAAATATTGACTTTGCAAGTAATTGCTGTTAAGCTGATCACTCTTTATGACATTCTGGAGGATATGCAAATTGCCATTAGAAAAATTGAAGCAGTAGACTTTGTTAAAATTAATATTTGTATCATTCTCAAAACTTTTGGCCATGACTGTATGTTCCATAGAGTCAACCAACTTCTGGCACCTGTCAACTATTATTCCAGCCCAGGATGCTTTGACTACAATCACAATTTGTTTGCATTTGTTGAATTTGCCCAAGAAACAGCATTTCTTATGTCACCCCACAAGTGTTCTATCAAATTAAGGTCTGAGGATTGACTGTCTACTCCAGTGATGGGCAACCTTTTGAGCTTGGTGTGTCAAAATTCGCCAAAAAAGCGAGCATAACTCGCGAGGTGTGTCACCTTGAGAAAAAAAACCCTAATTTTACGATATTTATAGTTTAAATAACAAATATGTATAATTCTTTAACTTACCTGCTTAGTGACTTCTTTGTTAATCTGTCAGTTGGTTTCTTTTGTTGGTCTTGCTGTTATTTAACTTGTGTGGGGTGTCATGAAGTAAGTCAGATAAGTGAGGGGGAGGGGGAATTCTTCCAGTGATGGCGAACCTGTGGCAGTTCAGCAACAGCAACAGCTGGACTGCCACAGGTTCGCCATCACTGATTTAGTGACTTTTTTGTTGCTGAATTTCATTGGCTAAATCTTCAATTGAAGGTTGGTATTTTGTACACTTCAAGGCCAAGCAAGCGCTACTAAGGTTATCTGTCAAAATGTCTATTTATATTCCACGTTCTGCTTACTACCGTTTCACTACATAGAACGCAAAATGATCTGCCATTTTTTTCTATAATGCCATACATCTCAGTCCATGTCTCCTGAAAGGGTCGGCTACTGCTACTACCACTTCCTTTACTTAACCTTGTTTTTTTTGGCTTCTCCATCAGAGGGGCAGTGACAGAAGATTTATAGATAGCCCTGCAGGCAATTAGGGGTTAACTGTCTTTTAGGAAAGGGCAGAGTTAATAAGCAGAAATAGGGATTAATAGGGTGAAATGGAGTCTGTACGCTGCAAGATGGCGTTCCTTATGTAAATTAATGGCGGGAAACGGCACCCATAGCACAGGCCTCTTCCAGCCTCCCCCTCACTTATCTCAGTAATGGCCAATCACACATTCATGACACCCAGCCCAGATTCTGCCCAGAACCTTTCACTGGACTCGAGGATGGTTGTAATCACTGGACCTCCAGACAGCGATCACAGGGCCTCAGATATGCGTCCCCCACAGCGTTCCGCTGCTCCCTGCTGCGCCAGCCAGAAGTTCCGCCGCCCCTACCGGAAGTCCCAGGACTAGACGCTCTGTGCCGGAGCTCTGCTGTTCTGGCTACAGACCTCCAGCACATTTTTTTTTCCTCATCTGTAGTTAGTGATGGGCGAGTCCTAACTCGGAATCGCTTGACTCTAGTCTAGCGAGTCCGACCCCGGGACTCGCTACTCGTTGCTAGTCTAGCGAGTCCAATGTTAATGAATGGGGAAGCGAGTAATAGCGAGTAATGTGTCATTTACAAATCGCATTGTAAAGCGCTGCGGAATATGTTGGCGCTATATAAATAAAGCTTTATTATTATTATTATTATTATTATTAAAGCGCTCGCATTGCTGTTTTGGAAACCCGACTCGCAACAGTTTTTTGCTGCTGTGTCCGTGTCTGTGGTTTTTATCCAAATAGCGAGTCTAGTTTCTCCGGCGGCCGCGTGTCACTGAAAATGGCTACGCGTGTCAGTGCTGACACGCGTGTCATAGGTTCGCCATCACTGGTCTACTCCATAACCTAAATTTTTTTGGTCTGGAACCAAGATTTTGCACATTTACTGGTGTGTTTAGGGTCATTGTCTTGTTAAAATACCCATTTCAAGGGCATTTCATCTTCAGCATAAGGCAACATAACCTCTTCAAGTATTTTGATATATGCAAACTGGTCCATGATCCCTGGTATGCGGTAAATAGGCCCAACACCATAGAAAGAAACATGCCCATATCATGATGCTTGCACCACCATGCTTCACTGTCTTCGGAGTGTACTGTTGCTTGAACTTAGAGTTTGGGGGTCGTCTGACGAAAAGTCTGCGGCCCTCTGACCCAAAAAGAACAATTTTCCTTTCCTCAGTCCACAAAATCTTTCTCCATTTCTCTTTAGGCCAGTTGATATGTTTTTTGGCAAATTGTATCCGCTTCATTACATGTCTTATTTTTTTATTTATTTTTTTAAACAGTCGGACTTTGCAGGGACGTCTTGCTAATTATCTTCACCCAGGTGTCTTCTGTCACAGTCCTTACAGGTAATTTGAGACTGTCTATGATCATCCTGGAGCTGAAGATTGGTTAAGCCTTTGTTATTCTGGCTATTCTTCAATCCATTCGAATGGTAGTCTTCTGTTTTCTTCCACGTCTCCCTGGTTTTGCTTTCCATTTTAAAGCATTGGAGATCATTTTGGCTGAACAGCCAATCATTGTCTGTACTTCTTTATGAATTTTACCCTCTCCAATCACTTTTTTAATCAAAGTACACTGTTCTTCTGAACAATGTCTCGATTAACCCATATTTCTCAGGCTGTAATACTATTGTATAGGTTTTGAGGAGTCTGATCGCTTAAGGGCAATGAAGAGCAGAGACGGGTTCTTAGGTGCAAGTATTTATAACACACAGCAAAACAAAGGTGAATTTAGTACACAGCAAAAGCACACAACAAAACACAACCCCAATATATATATATCATCGAGCACAGTCCTTATGGAAGCAGTCCGAAAAACCAATAGTCCAAAACAGGTAAATCCAGATGCATGTAGTCCATAGCACAAGTCCTTGTACTGAAACGACCGGAAGATAATGTCCGTGGCAGAAGGTCCCCACACCCGGATGACCGGGTAACAAGTTTAAACACAGTTCCGAGTAGGTAATGAAACACAAGTTCCACAAAGCAAACAGTACATATGATAATAACCGGGAAGTTGCTTACAAACTTGAATGTCCGAGCCAGAAGGTATAAGCAGCGGCACCAGAAGCACGATGCAGGGAGCTGTAAGGTGAACCAGGATCTCACAGAGCTCCAGGGAAGTGAGAGGATCAAGGAGAACAGCTGAGCTGGAGAAAACCAAGAACCAGTATACTCAAGCAATGATTGCTCACCTGAGCCAGGTCTTTATGCAAACGAGACAGGAAGAAGGGCAAACAAAACAATGATCTCCATGCTGACTGAGGGCAAAATGGTCAAATGGCAAGCTGGAAAACCTGGAATACTGACATTACTCCCCCCTACAAACGGCCTCAGGACGATCCCGGACCAGGCTTGTCCGGATACCTCCGATGGAACTGCGCAACTTTCTGGGGAGCGGAGATGTTACCTACCGGTTTCCCAAGAATCGTCCTCGGGAGAGTACCCCTGCCAACGAACAAGGTACTGAAGCCGATTCCTATGGAGCCGAGAGTCGATGATGTCCTGAACCACAAACTGTTCGTGCCCATCAACCACCACCGGTGGGGGGGAGGCACAACACGCCCCTGAAACGTATTATGGAAAACCGGTTTCAATAACGATACATGAAAAACAGGACGTACCTTTAGAGTCCGTGGTAACTTCAGCCGACAGGCCACAGAGCTCACAATCCCGGTAATCTTGAACGGGCCAATGAATTTCTGTCCTAATTTCCGCGAAGGAACACCCAACTTCAGATTCTTCGTGGATAACCACACCGAATCCCCTACCTTATACACGGGTGCGGGTCTTCGGTAGACATCCGCTGACTTCTTGTAACGCTCTTGAGCCGAGGCCAGAGACTCCTTTAGCACTTCTAGATTCTGCTGTAGAACCATCACTCTGTCCCCAACCGCTGGGACCGACGTAGCAACTGGCGACCTAGGTAAAATAGTTGGATGATAACCCAGGTAGGCGAAAAAGGGCGTTACCTTAGTGGAACTGCTCTGAGTATTGTTGTATGAGAACTCTGCCAGGGGAAGCAGCTTGTACCAATCATCTTGGAGATGGCTGACATAACATCGCAGGTACTGCTCCAGGGTTTGATTAGTCCGTTCCGTCTGTCCGTTTGTCTGGGGATGGTAGGCAGAAGATAAACGTACGTCAATATGCAATGCAGAACAAAACCCCTTCCAGAACTTGGAGGTGAATTGCACCCCCCGGTCAGAGATGATCTCATCCGGTACCCCATGTAACCGAAACACGTTCTGGACTACTAGATCTACTGTCTCTGCGGCGGAGGGGAGGCCGGTACATGGTATGAAATGGGCCGCTTTAGTCAATCGGTCTACTACCACCAAAATAGTATTGTGGCCCCCTGAGTCAGGCAACTCCACGATGAAGTCCATCGAGATAGACCCCCAAGGGCGAGATGGTACGGGTAGCGGTTGAAGAAGTCCTGTAGGAGCAACACGAGGCACTTTGCACCGGGCACAGACCACACATGAGTGTACATAGTCTTTCACATCCTTTAAGCAGGTGGGCCACCAGAAAAAACGGCTTAAGAACTCCTGCGTCTTCTGTACCCCCCTATGACCTGCCAACACTGAATCATGGACCAATTTGAGGACCCGAAGTCTTACAGCCTCCGGGACATAGATACGCCGTTCCCTCAGCCACAAACCATTCTTAAGGACCAGATTTACGTCAGTGGGTGGAGCAGCAAGGAATACGTCACCGTCATAGGCCAGCTTGAGGTCCTTCCACAGGTCCCGGTCCTGGAGTACTCCAACGAAATTGGCATCTGATAGGATGGTCTTGGATGGGGTTCCTGGCATGGAGTCCACAGCGTGGATTCGGGACAAGGCATCAGCTTTCCCATTACGTGACCCTGGACGGTACGAGAGAATAAAATTAAACTGGTTAAGGAACAGGCTCCACCGGGCTTGCCGTGGAGACAGGCACCTGGCAGATTTAAGGAATTCCAGGTTACGATGGTCTGTGAGAACTACCACTTGTTGTGAAGCCCCCTGCAAATGATGTCTCCATTCCTTAAACGCGGAAATAATGGCTAACAGTTCTTTATCTGCAATATCATAGTTCCTTTCTGCAGGGGACAACCGACGAGAAAAGAAAGCACACGGGTGTAGGAG
The DNA here is from genome assembly GCA_033576535.1 of Allobates femoralis. Taxonomy (NCBI): domain Eukaryota; kingdom Metazoa; phylum Chordata; class Amphibia; order Anura; family Aromobatidae; genus Allobates; species Allobates femoralis. Next base: position 455,883,137 of record JARQOC010000006.1, on the reverse strand, counting down.
TTCCTTGTCCCCAGTCCTTTGTGAAAGGATAGCCCCTAGTGCGTTATCGGAAGCATCGACTTCCACAATGAAAGGGAGTGCGGGATCCGGGTGTGTCAATATGGGCGCCGAGGTAAAACAAACCTTGAGACGATCAAAAGCCTCCTGGGCCTGCGTGGACCATACGAACCTCTGCCCCTTCTTGGTGAGCAAGGTGATAGGACGCACAATCTCCGAGAAGTTGCGAATGAAGCGTCTGTAAAAATTTGCGAAACCGACAAAGCGTTGTACCTCCTTGATGTTTCCGGGTACCGGCCAGTCTAGAATCGCCTGGATCTTGCTGGACTCCATGTTTAATCCCTGAGGAGAGATAACATACCCTAAGAAGTGGATCTGCGAGCGATGGAATTCACATTTCTCCAGCTTGATGTATAGGTGGTTATCTCTCAGACGGGTAAGTACAGCCTTTACGTGCTCCTGGTGTTCCTGTAGAGAATCAGAGAAAATTAAGATATCGTCCAGGTATATCACCATAAACTGATCCAATAGATCCCTGAATATATCATTGACCAGGTGTTGAAAAGCAGCGGGAGCGTTACAGAGCCCGAAAGGCATTACAAGGTACTCAAAATGGCCATAGCGACATCTGAATGCCGTCTTCCACTCATCTCCGGGACGGATACGGAGCAGGTTGTATGCCCCCCGGAGATCCAATTTGGTGAAGATCTTGGCCTGCCGTACTCTCTCCAATAGTTCGGGAATCAATGGTAGCGGATACCGGTTCCGGATGGTTATTTTGTTAAGCTCCCGGTAATCGATACACGGTCTCAGAGTCCCATCTTTCTTTTTCACAAAAAAGATGGGAGCCCCTGCAGGTGAGGATGAAGGTTGAATAAATCCCTTGGCTAAACTTTCGTCGATATAGTCTTTCAATGATTGTAACTCCGGAGCCGCTAACGGGTAGACAGGACCAAACGGGATCTCGGCCCCTGGAAGTAAGTCTATGGGACAATCGTATGGTCTATGCGGGGGAAGCTGGTCTGCTTTTTTCCTGTCGCATATACCTGTAAACTCCTTATAGACTGGGGGGAGAACAGGTACCTGTATAATGTCCTCCTCATCGTACGTTACAGGTACTGCTTGACTGATGGTCGGGCCGGCCTGGGGATGGAAAGATACTTCCTTTGTCTCCCAATTGATGATTGGATTTTCAGACCGCAGCCAAGGGAGTCCTAAAATGACTGGAAAGTGAGGAGAAGAAATCAACATAAAAGTCAGTGTCTCCTGATGACCTGGTTTCATCACACAGTTAAGAGGTACTGTCTCCTGATCTACAGGTCCCGAAACTAATGGAGAACCGTCCACCGTTTCCATGGTTATCGGTGACACTCGTTGTTGTGTCTTGATACCGTGTCTCCTGGCAAAAGAAGAGTCCATGAAGTTACCTCCCGCCCCGGAGTCTATCATGGCAGATGTCGGAATTAACTGTCCCTCCCACTGGATCTGAATTGGAAGAGAGCAATGGGTAGAATTGTCCTTAGGTGAAGCTGACATTAGTACAGAAGGAAAAACCGCATCCAGGTGTATACTTGAGTCAGAGATCTCGGATTCTGCGTCCATGTTATCACACTCGGTTACGGCTGCCAGAACCTTATTTGGACGTTTAGGGCATTTTGGGCAGTTAATCAAAAAATGATCAGATTGACCACAATAAAAGCATAAACGCTCACGGAGCCGGTAGTCGCGACGTTCGTTGCTTTCCCGTCGTTGTAATGAGTCCACTTGCATGGGAATGTCTTCGGCCTCCCGTGAACTCCTAGTAGCGGGCTCTCTAGGAGGGAAAGCAGAATTAGTCATCCGGTTTACGGCTGCCCACTTTTCCTGTCTACGCTCCGTCAACCGGGTATCAATGCGTACGCAGTGTTGCAGAAACAGTTCAAAGTCCTGGGGAGACTCGGCCCGAGCTAACTCGTCCTTAATGGCACCGGACAGTCCCTTTTTGAACACTGATAACAGCGCATTATTTCCCCAATCGACATCCACCACTAACCTTTTAAATTCAGTACCATATTCAATGACAGAACGCTTTCCTTGCCGTAAGGAAAGCAGAGCCGTTTCTGCGGTGGTACGGCGATTAGGGTCATCAAACATTTGCGCCATTGCTGTTATGAAATTATCCAGGTTATTTAAACGGATATCGTGACTTTCAATCATGGGATTGACCCAAGCCAGTGCTCGTGATGTTAACAACATGACTATACATAATACCTTTGACCGATCTGACCGGTAATAGTTAGCATGAACATCAAAAAACAGCATACATTGATTGATAAACCCACGGAACAGAGTACGGTCGCCACTGAACCGAAACGGGGGTAATTTAGGCATACTGATGGCTGGTGTGGGTATTTTTCCCAGATCCTCCACTCTGGTTTGCACATCTCGGAGAGCCTGACCCACAGCCTGGTGATCATGGCCTAGCTGTCTCTCCATGTCCAGGACCTTATTTTGCACCGCCTCCATCTCCTGCTGCAAGGAGTTAACCATGGAGAAAAGCTTCTCCACCCGTGTCTCCGTCATTGCCCTAAGCAGACTCCTCTTTGTGGCTTGAGTATAATGTAATACTATTGTATAGGTTTTGAGGAGTCTGATCGCTTAAGGGCAATGAAGAGCAGAGACGGGTTCTTAGGTGCAAGTATTTATAACACACAGCAAAACAAAGGTGAATTTAGTACACAGCAAAAGCACACAACAAAACACAACCCCAATATATATATATCATCGAGCACAGTCCTTATGGAAGCAGTCCGAAAAACCAATAGTCCAAAACAGGTAAATCCAGATGCATGTAGTCCATAGCACAAGTCCTTGTACTGAAACGACCGGAAGATAATGTCCGTGGCAGAAGGTCCCCACACCCGGATGACCGGGTAACAAGTTTAAACACAGTTCCGAGTAGGTAATGAAACACAAGTTCCACAAAGCAAACAGTACATATGATAATAACCGGGAAGTTGCTTACAAACTTGAATGTCCGAGCCAGAAGGTATAAGCAGCGGCACCAGAAGCACGATGCAGGGAGCTGTAAGGTGAACCAGGATCTCACAGAGCTCCAGGGAAGTGAGAGGATCAAGGAGAACAGCTGAGCTGGAGAAAACCAAGAACCAGTATACTCAAGCAATGATTGCTCACCTGAGCCAGGTCTTTATGCAAACGAGACAGGAAGAAGGGCAAACAAAACAATGATCTCCATGCTGACTGAGGGCAAAATGGTCAAATGGCAAGCCGGAAAACCTGGAATACTGACACAGGCTTTCAAGGAGAAATGCATGTACAACATGTGCTGGATTAACCCTTAAATAAGAACCATCTGAGTCACACCTGTTTCTTCACAGAATGATTGACCTCCCTAATTGAACTCCACACTGATATTATTTTGAACACGCCCCCTTTCAATTAATTATTCAAACACACAGACTCAAAAACATGCAGCTCATGAATGCTGAGTCTGTTGGTTTTCTAAGGGCGGCTTCACACTGCGGTGTGATCCGATCCGGGGCTGTCAGGGATGAACCTGACAGCCCCGGACTGGATCAGCACACAGAACTGGAGGGCTAATTTGCCCTTCGGTCCGGTGTGCAGTCGCACGCAGCTCCCGCTGCTGATAGGTCAGGACAGCGGCGCCGTAGTCCTGACCTATCAGCAACTGCAGCTGCGTGCGGCTGCACAACGGGCCGGAGGGCAAATTAGCCCTCCAGTTCTGTGTGCTGGTCCAGTCCGCGGCTGTCAGGTTCATCCCTGACAGCCCCAGACCATATCACACTGCAGTGTGAAGCCGCCCTAAGGCTGGCTTCACACCACGGCAAGATCTGATCCGGGGCTGTCAGGGATGATCCTGACAGCCCCGGACCAGATCAGCACACAGAACCAGAGGGCCAAAGCTGCCATCCAGTCGAGTGTGCAGCAGGATACCTTTAATTGCAGCCGCAGCTGCTGATTTTTCAAGATTGCAGCTAGCAGAGGGCTATCCGCGGTACTGAAATTACAGCAGCGTGCAGCCACCGGTGTCCAGTTCCCGGATCGGGGCAATCCGGCCCCATTGACTCCCATGTTAGGAGCGCAGGATTTCCCCGGATCCGGGAGGATTCAATTTGGGTATATATTTCTTCCCAGACACAAAAATGGTGCATGCTCCGTTTTTGTGTCCGGGAGAAAAATCTGATTCCTTCCGGTTTCTCCCGGACATCCAAAAACCGGATGGCAGAAAGCTGCCATCCGGCGTATTCCGTCCCCATAGTGACCCTACTATGGGGCCGGAATCGGATCCGGGGGTGTCCGATTCACACCGGACACCCCCGGATCCAAAAAAACGTGGTGTGAAGCCACCCTAAGAATCTATTGCAACAACTGGTAAATTGTTTGGCATGTGGTAATATAATTTATACCAAAAACAGTGAGTAATACGGTTAGTCATATTGGACTGCTATTATTTTGAACATTACTGTACTTTTCTTGAATGAAACGCTCCAGAGCAATCACATCATAAAGTGACACTGGTCAGAATTGTAAAATTCTGCATTATCAGGAAGGTGAAAACAGGCTGGGTGCGGAAGGGGTTAATCGAATTATAATATAGAAGATTTGAAATTTAAAGAATGTGAAAGTGCCCTTTTCTCTTACTAAATCTATATTGAGGGTTAGAGATTTATGACATGACTGGGACTTTCAGATCTGGGACTGCATCTGAATGATTTTAACCCTCCACGGGTGAATGTTGCAAAGATACAAAAAAAACATTATAATTGCTAGATTTTTCTCATACAGTCTAACAAAACATGAAATAAAAAGTTGCAAAAAAGTTGTTTTCCACCCAGAAATGGTGCAGACCCACAGAATAAAGGAAACCCCTTATATGTGCAGCCCACGAATAGCTGAAAAGTGAAAACATAAAAAAATCAACAGAATTGCTGTTTTTTCTATTTCATCCTAAAAAAGTTTATACGGTATATATACCTCAAAGTCTGGGGCACTGACAAATACAACTCAAAATAACAAACACTCATTCACTCAAACTCAAACACTGTCGTCCTGCACCTCCTTCCCTTCCTGCTTGTTCACCTCGTGGATCTATATAATTAATAAAGCTGCAACTGCACTTCATCCACCTGAGTGCCGCTCTTTCTGCTGCTTTCATGGATCTTCAATGTTAGCTGTGCACCGCTGGAGGAGGACGCCACTTTCTGGATCTGTGCTACACACCACCGCACCGCAGGTCAGTGCCCGGTTTCTTTCTTATTGCACATGGACTTATTCAACTGTGTTGACAAAAATATCAAAATATCATGGCCCTTAAAATGGAACAAGGTAAAAAAACTGTTTAAAGTTCCTTCTTAGGCCGGCTTCACACCATGGTGAGATCCGATCCAGGCCTGTCCGCTGTGGACCGGATGGCTCCGGACCGGATCAGCAAACAGAGCTAATAAGCCCTCCGGTCCGGTTTGCTGCTGGATGCAGCTGAGTGCAGCTGCTGATAATTCAGGACAGCGGCTCGCAGGGAGCTAGCCGCAGTCCTGAATTGTCAGCAGGGGGACAGCTCCGTGGTGCTGAAGTTCAGCGCCGTCTGGCATTGAGCTTCAGCACCCGGTGTCCGGCTCCCGGGTGCAATGTTTTGTCGCCTCCGGTGCAATCCGGCGCCATAGACCCCATGTTAGGGGGCACCGGATCGCACCAGACCGGGAGGATCCGAGCTTCTCCGATTTCTCAGATGTTGCTTGCAACGTTTTTGTGTCCGGGAGGAAAATCCGAAAAAACCCGTCCTCCCGGACAGATGGAAGCCGGATGGCACATAGCTCCCATCCGGCCCCATAGCATATCATGGGACCGAAATCTGATCCGGGGCTGTCAGGTTCACCCCTGACAGCCCCAGATTGGATCGTGCCGTGGTGTGAACTCGGCCTTAGGGGGTTGATAGGCACAGCCAGGGCATGTTTGCATACTATTTTCATGTATAAAAAGGTAAACCCCAGACAGACTGAACTTCAGAATGTGACTATAGACTTAAGCATCAATTAGACAAATGTATTTGTTTACATATAAAATGTCATTTTTATTTCATCCTGCTGGATCTGCATGCGGTCAATTCGTCTGTTTTTACAATCTGTGTGACATCCAGTCTTTTGATTTGTCAAAGTCTCTCATACCAACTGCTCTGTGAAAAATGGACAACACTCAGGTGAGAACAGAGATAACATAACATCAGAATGTTACTCATTTTTTCACAGACCCATTCACTTAAACAGGAACGTTTGCTCTACACATCAAATGAAAAACAGCGAACAGCGGTCTCCATTTCTCTGTGGACAACCTCAGTTGTGTTCACACTTTCGTTTTTCTGTTCAATTTTAGGAATTAGCAACCAAATTTCAATTTCAAAATTGATGTGTTGTACACCCTATACAAACAGAAGCAGAGTGGTCGAATTATTATGGGGTCCATCTGGGTTCCAATATGTGTTCTTGTTAAGAATGGAAAACAAAGTTCTCCATGATGAAATTTTAGGGTGCGTGCACACGCTCCGGGGAGGAGCTGCGTGTTGGACGCAGCTCCTCCGGACCTGAGTGAAGCCGTGGGTAGCCGCAGGGAGACCGCAGCCGCCCTGTACTCACCATGTGCGGCGGGTGCAGGGCGGCTTCTCCCTGCAGTCACCCTATGGGAGCCGCTTCCGACTACGCAGCATGAAATAAACATGCTGCGGAGGAGTGGACTGCCGGCAACCCGCACCGCAGCTCCAAACACACTGCGGACGGGTTAAGCATAGTGAGGATGGGATTTCTTGAAATCCCATCCACTATGCCTGTACTGTACTACGCAGCGTTTTGGACGCAACAGAGAGACACTGCTTCCAAAACACTGCGTATACTGATCGTGCACACACTTATTGTTCAAAAAACTGGCATGGATAAAATAAACAGCCTTATTTGTATATTGGAATATTATGCTTGTAAAGACTAATTCCACTGAGGTTTATAGGCTGAGAAGTTTATTTTGCACACACCGGGGCAGCCTGTGGCTCACTGGTAATGTTTCTGACTACCATATTAGAGGTCACACAGGCTGTCGTTACTCCTATAACTTGTTGTATTAGCTGAGTATATTTGCTTGTTTGTTTTTTGTCATTTTTATTCAAGACTGTAATGAGTTCAAATGTATTCACTCTATTGGACAATGTTGTTTTTAAATATGTTCCCATGATTCAGTCTGTTTAGATTTTGACTAAGGGCACTTTACCAGAAACGCGTCAGTCTGTGACTTAGGGTGAATGTCTCTTACATCTTTTTAATTTAAATTCTAATAAAGATTTGATATTTAAACAATGTGGATGTACCTTTCTCCTTACTAAATCTATATCGAGTGTTGGTGATCTATGATGGGAATGGCACCTACAGATCTGTGACTTCTTCTGACTGATTTTAACAGAGAAGTGGTAAGCCTTATTACAGACTTTATTATTATATACATAATATACATCTATATGTTTAACAGATGGAATAGGTATTGGATGGAAACTGTCCTGAACATGTATAGCAGTTCCCTACTTCCCTGTGTGTGTTCTTTGATGTCTACCAAGATTTGCTTTCAAGTTAAAACATTTCCCACATTCTCTACATGAAAATGGCTTCTCTCCCTGTGTGAATTATCTGATGAGTGACAAGGTGTGATTTCTTTCTAAAACACTTCCCACATTCTGAACATAAAAATGGCTTCTCCCCTGAGTGAATTCTCTGATGTCTAACAAGATTTGATTTCCCATTGAAACATTTCCCACATTCTGAACATAAAAATGGCTTTTTTTCTTTGTGACTTCTCTGATGTTTAACAAGTTTGAATATCTCGCTATAACATTTTCCACATTCTGAGCATGGAAATTCCTTCTCCCCTGTGTGAATTATTTGATGTGTAACAAGATGTGATTTCATTTTAAAACATTTCCCACATTCCGAACATGATAATGGATTCTTCCTTGTATGAATTTGCTGATGTTTAACAAGACGTGATTTCATATAAAAACATTTCCCACATTCTGAACATGAAAAAGTATAACGAGATGTGACTTCTCATTAAAATATTTCCCACATTCTGAACATAAATATGGCTTGTCTCCTGTGTGAATTCTCTGATGTTTAACAAGATGGGTTTTCTCATTAAAACATTTCCCACATTCTGAGCATGGATATGGCTTCTCCCCTGTGTGAGTCCTCTGATGTATAACAAGTTGTGCTTTTTGTTTATAACATTTCCCACATTCTGAACATGAATATGGCTTCTCCCCTGTGTGAATTCTCTGATGTGTTATAAGATGTGACTTCCTTATAAAACATTTCCCACATTCTGAACATAAAAATGGCTTCTCTCCTGTGTGAATTCTGTGATGTACAACAAGTTCTGATTTATGCATAAAACATTTCCCACATTCTGAACATGAAAATGGCTTCTTTCCTGTGTGAACTCTCTGATGTCTAACAAGTTTGAATATCTCACTATAACATTTCCCACATTCTGAGCAGGAAAAGCTTTTCTTCTCTTTAACAGCTAGTTTGTGTTCATTGGTCCTACTAGGACTTTTATTTTCCATATCAGTCATTGATGAAGCAGAAGGATGGATGTGTTCAAAATGATCAGCTAAAATATTTTTTCTGAGAAGGGCCTGAGGTATATCTGGGATAATGGCATGTTCTCCATATGCATCTGGTGTAATACCACGATCATCTGATACAAAATCTGAAAATATCAGATGTCCCTCTGAGCTCCTGGTATAGTCATCTGCCAAGAATAAAAGTGATTTGATTATTTTTTAATAACACAGGATTGAAATCATTACAATATCATATATTTGATATATTTTTACACAAACTGTGATGCAAATGAATTAGCAATTGACTAAGACAGTAGTTCACAAAACAGAGACTGCTGGATTATAATGTTAGGCCATCAGGTTGTGCTTTTTCAGTTTTTCACTACTCAAGTCCTTTGCTCCATCATGTTTCACTTTGCCTGTCACCAGTTGTTACAGATTATATCATGGGTGGGGAACCTGTTCTGTCAGCGGTCATTTAGATATTTCTACCATCATTCAGGGGCTGTATAAAGCTATCAACTTGAACTTTATCCTGCTATATTTGGTTAAACATTTAATTTGTTCACCCCTAATGTTATCGGTAGAGCCAATTTTCTTTCGTGAGAGTTGTGATGTTAGGTGCTATTAATTATTGATGTTGCTATACAGAACAGCTATTTGAGGATTGTGTCAGTCTGTAGTGCAAGTCAACTTATGCAATATGTTTTGTAAAGAACCCGTAGCAGAAAGTTGTACCAAACACAGCTGTAAATTATACTGTATATCTCCTCACAGTGGCAAATTCATCACTGGTCATGTTATATTTATAGAGGTCAAGCAGAGGGAGATCTGTTGTATACATCACATTGGAGACACCTAGACTGCTGTATATATATCACATATGGGCCCCTTTACACACTGAGACTTTCCAGCGATCCCACCAGCGATCTGACCTAGCCGGGATCGCTGGAAAGTATCTCTGCAGTCGCTGGTGAGCTGTCAAATTGGCAGACTCACCAGCGATCAGTCAGCAGCAACATCGCTGGTAACCAGGGTAAATATGGGGTTGCTAAGCAGCGCGCTCTGCTTAGTTACTCGGTGTTTACCCTGGTTACTAGCGTCCTCCCGCTTACAGGCTGGGCTAAGCGGGAGAATGCTGGTAACCAGGGTAAACACCGGTATTTTCCCCTGTATTAGAAACCCTCATGGTTGTGTTTTCGCCTCTTTTATTTTCATATGTTTTCCTTGAGGGTTGTTTCCCCAGCACTGGTCACATGGTATAGTTTGTTTTCTCATGACCAAGACCAGCACAAGCTCAACTCTTTCCTTCTAATTTTTTAAGGCTGTTTATCATAACCTCATTCACGCACTTCCAGGATAGTATGAGAACTGTCAGTTATCCTCTCCCTCCCCACCTATGATCAGCTGGTCATATATTCACACGATGGAGTTCTGTGCCACAGAATAAAAATGGTGTCCGATGGCTCATGAGCAAAACCTTGCATACAGTAGATTCTTCAAGGTTCCTTTATTTAAATCTTCATAAAAACATAAGCATCCTGGCCGGACGCGTTTCGGAAACTAGTTCCTTACTCACCACATTAGACTATATCAATATAAAGATAACCTCCCACTTAGCGGTTGCCATTACCATTCCCCGCAGGTGTGTTATTAACCTATTATGGTGGGGAAACCAGTTGCATAAAGAAGCTAAGACTGTAGCAAGATTCCATCCATATAAATACATATGTGAAACAAGAGTCTATACATTAAAAGATCATATTGTGTTCACATCACATTACACACATACAAAATACCCATAGGAACAAAACAAAGAAAAGAGGACAAAATCAGACTAAACACATGAACAATTCAAGTTTGAATCAACAGCCTCTCCATCTCATTTTCCAGCATCATATTATGTTGTAAAATCCACATGAAAAACTCAGTGTAACAGACTCTAAAAAAACTCAAAACATAAATTATACTATTAAGTGACTGAGAAGAATCTGTGACTTCTCTACATTTAGTGGTCACTACTCACCTGTGCTGTTATCTGTAGGAATCTCCTCTTTACACCACTCATCACTCCTCACATATGTCTCTGTAGTGTTAATATGGGGCAGATCTTCACCCTGAAACAAAGATTGTAGAAGTCACAGATGGAGAAGTCATGTGAAATGATTTATAAAAAAAAAAAAAAAAAAAAAACCAGAACCCAAATCTAATGAACATGCCGGTCACAAATGGCACCTCACTATTTGGTGTTCATCCTGCTCTTGGCACTCTTAAGTGGTCAAAAAAGAAAAAAGATAGAGGTGCATCTCAATGAATATCATCAAAAAGGTATTTTTTTCTGTAATCCAATACATAAAGTGAAAGACATATATTATATAGAGTCATTAGAAACCGAGTGACCTATTTCAAGTGTTTATTTCTGTAAATGTTGATGATTATGGCTTACAGCTAATAAAAACCCAAAGATCATTATCTCAGAAAAATTAAGTAGGAAGGATAAAGGGTTACAAACTGCACTGCCGTATTCAACAAGACATCAAAGAGTGAATATCATATTGATTTTAGTCAACGCGATTGAGGGCTCACTGACACGCCCTGTAACATGGCAATAGGATATTGATTTGTCCTGCGGAAGGGGCAAAGGAGCCCTGAAACACTAGTTGACTAATAAATCCAGGGGCGGACCCACCGTGGTGCAGCTGGTTCAGCTGCACCAGGGCCCCGACCGGCTAGGGGGCCCCTCAAGCCTGCAGGGGGGCCCCAGCCGACCCCCGTAATCCGATGTCTGAGGAGAGGAGGGTCAGGCACGGGAAGCAGGAATGCTTCCCTTGTCTAATCCCGCCCCTCCTGTGCTCCGACCTCCCAGGAATGCACACAGCGCGGCTCAGCAGATAGGAGAGCCGCTCCACAAATAAACGAATGGCCGCCGTCCCCCCCAACCCCCCGCTCCTCATCGACGGCCGCCAGCAACCCCCCCCACTGACGGCCGCCAGCACCCCCCCCCCCCCCCCGCTCCGTGGCTGCACCAGGTCCCACTGGGTTCGAGGTCGTCCCCTGGATAAATCTATATTATTTTCACCCTTTGATGTCTCGTGGAATACGGCATCATTTTTAACCCTTCATCCTCCCTACTCTATATGCACCACGCTGGGGACTGAAGCAGCTGTGATCTGCTTTTATAGTGGTTGTGACTCTCACAACCACACAAGGTGAAGCCTCTGATACCTATTTAGGTCATATTTTATCTCTCAGACCCTTGATCCTCCTTACTTTAATTTTCTGAGATAATGACCTTTGGGTTTTCATTGGCTGTAAGCCATAATTATCAACATTTACAGAAATAAACACTTGAAATAGATCACTGTGTTTGTAATGGCTCTATAAAATGTGCAGAATTATTAGGCAAATTAGTATTTTGATCACATGATACTTTTTATACATGTTGTCCTACTCCAAGCTGTATACGCTTGAGAGCCAACTACCAATTAAGTAAATCAGGTGATGTGCATCTCTGTAATGAGGGTTGTGGTCTAATGACATCAAAACCCTATATAAGGTGTGCTTAATTATTAGGCAAATGCCTTTCCTTAGGCAAAATGGGTCAGAAGAGAGATCTGACAGGCTCTGAAAAGTCCAAAATTGTGAGATGTCTTGCAAAGGGATACAACAGTCTTGAAATTGCCAAACTTTTGAAGCGTGGTCACCGAACAATCAAGCGTTTCATGGCAAATAGCCAACAGGGTCGCAAGAAGCGTGTTGGGCAAAAAAGGCGCAAAATAACTGCCCATGAATTGAGGAAAATCAAGCGTGAAGCTGCCAAGATGCCATTTGCCACCAGTTTTGCCATATTTCAGAGCTGCAACGTTACTGGAGTATCAAAATATCATCCACATATCGCGAGTACTATGATTTTGATTCATATCAAGAATTATTTGCTGAAAAAAATATAAAAACTTTCCACCATCCGACAGATAAAATTGCGAGAGTCGGCGGAAAACATGAGCCAATTGGCATTACACAACCACATGTTAAAGAATATCAACCATGCTCGGACAGGGACGATACATTTCTCTGATGGCACACTGGGTGAATCAGGTGGAGGGTGGAACAGAGTCACAACCTGGGACATCACACATCCTACCAACGACAAGGATAGCAGGCCCAACTTTAATCAGGGTTTCTGTCTCCTCATATGCCAGTTGCTGTCTCCCCTCCTCCTCCTCCTGATCCTCTGCTGAATTACCCTTCCCATCACTTCCAAGCTGGGAGCTCTGCAGCAGTAGATTGGTGAAGCAGCAACATGCTCTGCTGAAGCTTATCTGTTTAAGTCAAAAATCACACACTGCAGCAGAGCTATTGCATGGGATAAAAGAGCAGACCAATCAGTGTCTCCCCCCGCTGAAACCACTAACCAGGTCTGGTTATGTGCGATAATAGTCGTAACCTGGTGGTGGCTTTAAGCTCAGCAAGCTGGTACACGTTCCATGCATGGCTCATGTGCAGATCTTAAGGTACCGTTACACGAGGCAAAGTTGCCGGCAACATCGCCCAAAAGTGACGTAGGCATCGCTGTTGCCGTTGAAATCGCTAATGTGTTTCAACGTGTGATAGGGCGATTCAACGGCTATTAAGTTGCTTGAGCGGAGTTGCTAGGTTTATGAACATGTTCTGAAATCTGGTGATGTTGCTCAGGCGATCTGCTACCATCGATCTGTGTGACACTGCAATAGCGATGTTGAAAGCAACTTCAGAGATCCTGAAAGCAATCCCATAGGCGTGGCTGGCCGTTGTGTTAATCCGCGCCCCAACTGCGGCGATTGGTGGATCCTACTGCGTTCCGATTGGCAGGCCTTGGACAAGGCGCCATATGTGATGACCTGTGCGTTCATCAGCAGACTCATCTTCTTCTCAAAAGTCCTGAAAGGCATTCAAACTAGGAGCGTATTTGAAGTCAGCAGATCATTGATATTGCATGTATATTGTGGGGTCTTGTGCAAATTAATCACCTTGCATCCTGTCAAGTGGTTTACTGATGGGGAAACAGAAATATATGTGTTCATGTACAATTCGTTAGGATGTTGTCTGGACTCTCCAACTCAACATGTTCAGCATATCCAAACCACAACCCACATGAGACCCCTGAATAATGACTCCATCATGTATTTCTGGCATGTTCTACGCACGAGCATCACCCTGTTGTTACCTTGTTGATGACGCCGCGGCGTCCAGTAAAGGCTCAGCACTATGTGCGGGCGCCTCATTTGTGGTCCCTCAAGTCTCCTCGACGTAACCACCATGCAGTGTGACGTCATGACGTTGTAGGACGTCCTGGCCCGCCTTCCCGATGCTTTCCCTTCCCCTGCAGAGAAAGGCATGGCGTCACCACAGCGAGCTGCAGCATGGGGCAAGTCAGAGCTGCTGATCTTGATCGATCTGTGACAGGCGGGACTATTGGTGCCACCATCAGCACCAGCACCCACGGCTCCATAAGCAGGCCATCCTGCGCAAAATCAAGAGGGCCCTGCTGAGGAGAGTGGGTGTTGAAAAGACCACACTCCAGATCAGGAAGGTGGCAGATCTGACATACAAGTCCCCACGCGCATTGCCTTCATCCGTGAACGGATACAGAGGTTATGTGGTGAGTATTTGTGATTGCAACATACACATATGCTTCACTGAAACAGAAATTAGATTTATGACACCACATGCAAGTGTACCCTGTCAGATAGTGTCCCAGAATTGCTGATGTTGATGCTTTATCACTGTGCAGCTGCAGGGTGTGCAAACATGAAGCTCCAGCATACACTCATGTCTGTAGCATTTGGTATCCTACACATAGTGTTGCAAACACAATACCAACACACATAGCTGAGTAAAAAGCCTGAAGTGAGCATCTGCATCTTGTAAGTGATGGAAGGGCCAACATTACACAGACTGTCAAGATCTTCCTGGTGTGTTTGATATATCACCCAATACCCTGGTGGTCACAGTGCAAATATGGAGTGTAGACATAACATGACATGGGCAATCAAGCACCCGCTCACTGTGAGGTAATGTGGATAATAGTGTCAGCCCTGATGGGTAATGAGGGGTCACTTTGTTAACAAATTTCCTGTCCCTGTGTTTTGGTTACATCGTCGGTATGTGTCTGACAAGTGTCCACAGAAAAGCTGGGGCACAACAACCGTAAATGCCCAATTGTGTGTGTGTCCCAGCCACTGTCATGGCCATAACTATAAGCCTGTGTGGACTGCATGGCCACGAGAGTCCTACATTTCCCACGTACATGTTGTGATGTGCAGAGTAAACACATGATAAGCCCAGAGCAAGGGGTACTCTGATACCGGTCCTGGGTCTGATGGATTTAACTGGGAATCACGGGTGGTCCGGTTCCGTGCCCTGGCTGTCATTTGTTGGAGGGGGAGGGGAGATAATATTTACAGGGATAAAGAGTATGTGACGCCACCTGTGGATCCCGGTAATTTGGATACTGGCGCTGCAAGCTGGCCGCTGAGGTGATGATGGGTGCAGCTCATGTGGTCCAGCTCCCCACAGGTGGAGCTTTTACCTCACAGCAGCTGTGATGGAGATGAGGGGAGTAGTTGTTCTTACCCTCCAGTGAGATGCTGATGATGCTGAAGCCCTCCGGGCGCCGGGGGAAGAAAGATAGAGACCGATTCAACTTCAACTCCACTTTACTGGTACCGGCAGATGTTATTGAGAACACGGTACAGTCTGGTTTAACGGGTGATAGTTGTCGGTTCAGGGTACCCCTATGGAGTCTCCAGATGTTCCTTTCTGATAGTCTTTCGGGGTCTAATTCTGTCCTTCTCTCTATTTAACCACCATTGCAGAAGCTCTCCCGCCAGTCCCCTGGTCTCATACGATGAAGCACGGGTTTTCCTTTACCGGTAGGACGGGAGTAGCAGAAGTGCACTATCTCTCCCGCCACCGGAATCTGGACCGTTACTCCTAAATCTTAGACCGATTTTGGGCCTGAGGGGCGAGGTACCTTCTTGTGGCGCCTATGGCTACCCAGTTTCAGAGGGCCCACGGCTCGTCGGATTGCGGTCAGGGATATAACCACCGACCGCCTCGGCTTCCGTGTTGCCGGTGTTCCCAGATGTTACCAGCCGGCTCCAACCGATGCTGGTCCATCCCCTGTTGTCCTGAGACACCTTCCCGGAGATGGGTGATCCCTCCTGTCACAGCTGTCAGGCGCGTCCTGACTGACTGCCTTCCCAGCACTAACTGAACTAACTCTGTCACTAACTGTCACTTAAGTCTCCTGCACTAACCTAGGCTCCACCCCCTTTTGGACCTACTGAATAATCAGTCCCTCACTCTAAGGTGGCCTAGTGTTGTGTGGTTGTGTGTGAATTCAGACTCCATAGGTTATACCCTAAACCCACAGCTATAGAGGCACTACATAAATTTGCACAAATTTGCACCTCCCTGTGGCGTCTAGCCATAGGGGCACCACACACACATTACCTCACCTTGCCCTACCCCGCAACCATGTCCTTAATGCGTAAAGTGTGTAATGTAACCACAAACTAACATGTTGTCATGCCATATGGTGTTTGCATTCTTCAAACCTTGAATGAAATGCAATGTGTTCCCTAACAGCTATGGAGGCCAGCCCAGAATACCTGTCATCACCTGCTGCGACACGACCAGCCACCCCACCTGGCACCCCGGCAGCATCCCCACCTGCTACCCCGTCAGCATCCCTGCAGGAGGCCCCCAAACACCCCCAAGCCCCCAGAGGACCCCTACACCTCCAGCCACCCCTCCAAGCAACATAGAGAGCCGTGGTGGCAGCCCTGTTGGGGGAATGGTCCCCACAGGGCGACATAGAGCCTGGTGCAGGTGCGCCTCATGGTAAGTGGACTCCGTAGTGCTGCAAAATTTTTACAGTAATTGTGTTTTGTGCCAACAACATAATGATGTGTTTTTGTTAAAAAATTGTTTGTTTTCGTTTTGGTCAGGTGCAAGAGCAGCAGCTGTCAGGTGGCCCTTAAGCCGCTCCCCCTCGCCCGAAAGGGAGATCATGGACCCACAGCCCCATGGTACATCACTTTACACCACACACATGCTAAGTAGTCCTAGGCATGTTGGTAATGTTTGTTTACTTATAACTATGTAGGTGTACCATCACTCCAGAACTTGGTGGAGGTCCACCGATAGGCCCAGGAAAAAATACACCAACTGGGTGCCCTCATCCAATGGATGATCGATGCCCAGCATGGTGGTGGCCCTGCAGTCGACCCCCTACCACATTAGTCTTTTTAGTTCTGTTTTTTCTGTTGTGTCTTTTGTTTTGGTTTTCCTAACATTTGTAAAAAAAAAAAAAAAAGAAAAAATTGAGAAGGCATAAGAGGCCTCCCCAAATGTAAAAAAAAAAAAAAAAAAACACAAAAAAACAAACCAAAGGCTACAAAAAAGCCTTGAGGCCCAAAACAAAAAAAAAAGAAAATAAAAAGAAATTGCCACAATGAAGTTGTGTAAATCCCACTAATGTACTTTGCGTATTTACTGTACACACAAGGGTGACACAGTTTTGATTTAACTATTTTTTTGGTAAGGCACATCTGTAACCAAGGCTGATATGGTGGAGGTCTGACATTACACATACATCTGCATACAGGATGTTACGAACACTCAAGGCCTGGAGGGAGCCACAGAATCTATGTATGTACCACAAACCAGACTTTTGTGAGTGTTTGGGTGAAAAAACATGACCAATGCTATGACTACTCCACAAATAACCACGGTGTGCCGCCATATACACAAATATAGTTGGATGGGCGGGTATGTGGCGCCCCGCACCGAGTGTGTCACAGGAGGGTATTGCAGCCAAGACAGCAGCAGCAATATTCTCTGACCCAGGAGTCATACAGTTAACTCAGAGCTCCATACCCCACATGCACATCATGTTAGAGGGCCAATCCGGTCCTGGTGGGCGGAGTGTGGGCAGTAGTGTGTAGGAGAAGTTAGTGCAGAAAGACAAAGGAGAACTGACTTGGCCACGAAGGAGAGAGGAGCTAAACCAACAAGCTCTGCAACCTAGGAGAGGGGGCCTGCACAGTTCTGTGCAGCCCCCTGGCCATCACCCGGTTGAGCGCCATGATTCCCGGTGCTTCTACAACCAATCTACGGGCATCTACATGCGGGTCCAAAATCATCCCGTGCCCATCTACAGCCGGTTTGCTGGTACCGAAGCTAGAAGGAGTTCAGCACTTCTACGCGAACCAGAGGAGTGGAGGGACCGCTTTACAGGAGCACCCCACCACCGCCAAATCCAGTCGTCTAACCAGCGATGTACCCAACAAGGGACCCAAGGCTCCCCAAAACACCCATAACGTATACTCTGGGTAGGGCATTGAAGCAGCCTCCCTGTACCCGATCTGGTATTCCTGGGCGACAACGGCAACACAAGCTAGATAGAATGGAGGAACACCGCGGAGCTCTGAGGGACACTGATAACTGCTGAGTCCACCCGGTCCACTACCCGTCACTGTATGCCATGTACTGTCTGCTGGTTACAGTAAAGAGCCCGGTACAGAGACTTACAGTGTCCGTGCTGCCTTATGAACTGTTTGCATCCGCGCACTAAGTAACCGCAGCTGCCTCAGAACATCTTGCGCAGCTCCAGGCTCCGGGGATCATCGCTTAGCCTGTGGAGAGCGTTCCATCTTGCTGCATTCCATCCCCGGAGGCCCCGCAGCGTCGGTACAGTTACCGAAACTCTCATAGGTGGCGTCACGACAAATTGACCCCTAATCTGTTCCACTAACGACGTCTTCTCTATTTGATCTGTACCTCTGGGCCTCCACAGCCGCAGGCGCCATCCGTGACAAGGAGGAAGAAGAAAACGCCTGCCATGTGTCGAACCGGTCGCGGTGAGTCAGGTACACACATGTACACACGTATAGGGCCAACAACCACATTCCCAATGTTACAACACACATATGGACTCAATGTATGCTACAACGCAATTCATATACCTGACCATGTGGTCATGTGTATGTACCCTGAGAAGGTGACACACATCCAGCAGCTAAAATATTAAACCCTTTACAGTTAAAATGTGATATTGCTACAATTTGTAATTTAACCACATTTGTGTTTTTTAAATTACCATTTTTAATGTGTGCAAAAACAAAAAAAACACACATGTAGAGGTGAATATGAAATAATTAACAGTAAGGATAACAAACCATTACAGACTCTGGTAGCGTGTCCGTGTAACATCAAAATCCGCTGCAGGACCTGACGTGGCTGCTTCCCTCATATCCCCGTAGGTATATGGGTTTGGTCGATGCCGAGGGAATGGTTTTCTATGCTCCCTCGGCATCTCAGGAGTTAGTCCAGACAGAAACATAGGCGGCCAAGGATACTGGGACACTGGCGGCTGTTCAGGAGGTTCAGCCAAGATGGTACGGGTGGTCAGTGTCCCATCTTCGACCGCGTCCAGGGCAAGGTGGATGACGCTCTCGACAGCTCTTCTCTTGTCGTGGTCCAGCCTGGACACCACATACAAGCTGGCCAATCGCAGTGCTCGGTCTGATCTCAAGGTGGAGCAGCACCCTCTTGGCCCAACTGCCAAGCTCTGTAGTTGGTTGTACTGCTGGCCATCTTCTCCTCATGGCCACACTGTGGCCAGGGTGCTGCGCCACAGCACTGCGAACAGCCTCCACCTTCCCCGTAGATGTTGATGGGGGAGGGTCTCGAACAGATGCCGCCTCTTGGCTGGACCTGAGGTATTGAGGGTACTGCAAAGAAAAAGAAATATTGTTCAAACACTTGACATATGTAATTTGCATTTGTCACACACAAACATCTTTGCAGCGATTGGGTGTGAGATCCTGTGTCAAACATGTGCTACTAACACTTGTGTAATGTTAAGACCATATGTGACATGACACAGTTACTACTGTACTCACCTGAGTAAACTACATTGTCATGCACATGTTTGTTACCAACTCCAAAAGAGGACAGTGTTTGAGTGAACACCTCTACATAGTGTGTAATGTGTTAACAAGTACAGGATGATATGTTTGTCATCTTGTAAACACCACAAGTGAATGCAACCACCATTGTAGAGTCACAAAGCAATAGGAAAATGACACGTACCTCTTGTAGCGGAGCCGTGGCGGAGGAGGTTTGGGCTAGGTCCCTGCCTCACAGTGTTCATGGAGGGAGCCCCTGGTCCAGGGTGAAAAGGAGGAGGTCATAGTACCACAATTGTGGCTGATGGACCTCCTCCATTCCCCTTCCAGACCGCCTGGACTCCTGGACCTTATTGTTTTCCCTCTTGAACATTGTGCGTAAGTTCTTGATTTTATTCAGCACAAACCTCTCATCAACCCTCTCAGCAGGGTTGTACTGCTGGCAGCGGGTGATGAGATGCCCATACGCCACTGCCTTCACCTGACGGTTCTTATAATCAGGTGAGGTGGTCCTCCACAAGCAATCATGCTCCTGGTACATGGCTATGAAGGCCCGGACAAACTCCTGATATTCAGCCATCTGGAACATAAACAAACAGTATGTCACAAACACAAATACATGTATGTATGATGTTGCAGCTGCCCTGCTATAATGGTGAGGTTTTGCCCTCACATACAATGGCCAGTGGTCTATGTGTGATTTAACAATTAACAATACCATATTAAGGCATTATTTGTGCTTACACCATTTGGATAGAAAGATGGTCAAAATACTTGTCAGAGAGCAAGTTTATGGCCATCGCAACATGTGTGATGTTAATTGTGGGGGTGCATATTATTAACTACACACCAGTCAGGGGCTGGATATGCCTATGTCACATTAGCTTGCCCCATTATAACACGTACATACCACATAGTGTAACAGCACACATTAGCATATGCTTTTGGAGGGAGGAATTACATCAGCTAAATCATATTACAGAGATGAAGAGGATGAACAGTCATGAATACGTACCGTCATTCCTGCAGTGTCAGAAGGGGACACGCTACCACTTTGTTGCATAGGGCAAATTGGCAACAGGCTGCAGCTTCGACATCCAGCTTTTAAAGGTTGTCCCACCAATGAGAACGCTGGTGAGTCCGCCAATCACAGTAGTGGGCGGTGTCCACGCCAACGCGGGAACTCCAATGGGATCATGCTGCTGCGATGTCACAGGCTGATTACCACATAAAAAAGTGTTTAAAACGCAACAGCTGTGTTGTCTTTAGTGACCAGAGCCATTGACTATGTATTGATGTGCACACCGGTTTTATTGTATGCCGTCGTCTCTACTGCGTTTTGGAAAGTCATTTTGGGGGCTCTACTGCATTCTCACCCACAGCAGGACCTTTTGGGCCATTCGCCCACTCTTTGCAATAACTGGAGTGTTTATGCTCCCTATTAGCAAGCAAGTGTATGGCTGGTTACCACATACAAAGTGTCAACGCCACAGTTGTGTCGTGTTTGCTGCCATTTGAGTCATTGAGTAAGTATTGATGTGCACACCTTGTGTTATTGTATGCCGTCATCTCTACTGCGTTTGGGAAAGTAATTTGGGGGCCTCTAATGTGTTCTCACCCACAGCAGGACGCCCTGGGACATTTGCCCACTCTTTGCAATTACTGAGTGTTTATGCTCGCTATTAGCAATCAAGTGCCTGACTGGTTATCACATACAAAGTGTCCATGCCACAGCTGTGCCGTCTTTGCTGGCCAGAGGCGGTGAGTAAGTATTGATGTGCACACCTGTTTGATTGTATGCCGTCATCTCTACTGCGTTTTGTAAAGTAATTTGGGGGCCTCTACTGTGTTCTCAGCCACACCAGGACCTCCTGGGCCATTTGCCCACTCTTCTCAATAACTGGAGTGTTTATGGTCCCTATTAGCAAGCGTCTGGCTGGTTATCACATACAAAGTGTCAACGCCACAGTTGTGTCGTGTTTGCTGGCCACAGCCATTGAGTAAGTATTGATGTGCACAACTGTTATTGTATGCCGTCGTCTCTACTGCGTTTAGGAAAGGAATTTGGGGGGTCCTCTGCTGTGTTCTCACCCACACCAGGACCTCCTGGGCCATTCGCCCACTGTTAACAATATGTGTAGTCTTTATGGTCCCTATTAGCAAGTGTGTGGCTGGTTGGACACTGCAGGATTGTCTGTGATCAGTGACCATCTATTTTGTGTGAGTAACCCTGGATTTTCCACAACAGACTGGACAGGTGGCAATAATATAAATATAGTTATTGTATGCTAACTACTACCAACGTTTGCACACACAAATTGGATGCCCAATGTTTGCTAAAAATGCTGCATTGTGCAAGCAGCGTATTACATGTATATGTTCAGACACATGCATCTACTACCATACCCCTCTTGTAATATGTAATGTTGGGTGTCCAATTCGCAGGTAGTGATGACCTTGCCTCCCTTGGTTGTTGGACATATTCTACCTAGCCATCCATGGGTACCATATGGTGGACCTACACCCATTTTGTAATTCCATGATTTGTTGGCTGCACATGGGGAGTAGCATGGGTTAACATATGTAATATAGGTGTTGTGTTGACAGCTACACTGTAGTGCCTTCAGTGACCAAGGTTGCAATGATTTGTGGGGGGGGTGCCACATAACAGCTAAACCATAACACTGTGTACTTGAGGGGTTACACTTTACTATGTACATGGCTTACTTCATGTTATTTATTGTTGCAATGTGTACATGTGCTCATACCATGTTCTTTCCCATTTCCATTAACAGAGCCTTGGAAACTGACGTTACACCTCATGGAATATGAACATATGGCAGTAGTGGCTGGGGACTTGGTGGAGGAGGCGTTGCTGATGGATGAGAGATCCGAGAGACTGCGGAGGCGTAGACGACGGCGTGTGTGGTCTCGGGATTGGCTCCTGCAAAGGCGCAGCCTGAGCCACATGCGCCTTGTCCGTCAGCTGGAGGACAGGAATCTGCATGATTTCAGGAACTATCTCCGCATGTCAGAGGACTCCTTCAAGTTCCTTTTGGAATTGGTTCGGCCATATATTAACCATGAGGGCACTGTGATGCATCTAGTTGTGCCACCAGAGGAGCGGTTGGCTGTGACTCTGAGATTCCGTGCAACAGGGCGCTCGATGACTGACCTGCAATATTCTGCTGCTGTTTTGCGACCACTGCTGAGCCGCCTAATCCCCGAGACGTGTGAGGCCATTGTGAGGTGTCTGCTGACATCCTATATGCGGTTTCCAACAACCCCTGCAGAATGGTTGCAAGTTGCCACCGACTTCCAGGAGAGGTGGGAATTCCCAAACTGCGGGGACGCTTTGGATGGCAAGCATGTGAGGATCACACAACCCCACAACAGCGGGTCCTTTTATTATAACTATAAAGGGTTTTTCAGTGTGATCCTCATGGCCCCGTCAATGCCAACTATGAGTTCCTGTACGTGGATGTCATCCAACGCCAGACCAAAGACATAAGACCCCTGAAAGGGGATGCCACACAGCTTGAGCTTAGACGTGACATCCCCATTCCACATTTTAAGCCACACTGCCCTGCGAGCTGTGTTAGCCAACGCTGCACACCTGGCGCCAATGCGGATCGAGTCTGGGATTAGCTGCCGCAGAGCCAACTTGCGCATGCACAATGCGCAGCGCAAAGTCCTATGATATGGATATGACGTGATTTGCATCATACAGGCTATACCGCCCATGGAGGGGGGCCGAGGGAGCTCACACTGCCTTAGCATGCCCATCTGGGCGTGAATAATTGATCTGCAGACTGTGCTGAGAAGCCACAGGGAACTCCCTGTGCGACTTCTCAAGCACTGAGAAGCTGCAGAAAGCAAGGTAATAAAAGCACTTTTAGATACTTTACAAATACCCTTTTTTTTTTTTTTTTTTTTTACACAAAGGGATGCTACAATGCATTCCTGGAGTTGCAGGGACAGGTATAAATGGTCTGGAAGCTGATTTTTAGAGGTCAGGTTCCCTTTAAGTTCTACAGTGGTTTCTAAAAATATACCCTTACTTGCCGTACCTACTTGGCAAGGTACGCCGTGTTAGTGCCCATTTCCAAAAGTCGTCTCCCACATTTGCCGATCTTGCAGCGCTACAAAAGCACTTGAATTTGCCTAGTCACTGACTCATTTGAGACCTGCTCACGTGCTGGAACTCTACATATCATATGTTAGACCCCCCCTCGGAAGAAGCCTTGCGAAACGCGTAAGGGGGCCACAGCCACTGATAGGTAACACTTTGACCTATGAATTGACTCATTTATTAAGTATTTGCGATTTCTTTGCTTATTATGTACCCAGTTTTGGGGCATTGTATTGGTATTGAATAAGCAGTATGGTGTTGTTGTTCATTTCAGCTGTACCTTGCATGTTTCATGTGGTCGCCTATCTTCTTGTGCGGTGTTGCATCACTTTTATTTGCGCCATTTTGCTGTTATTTTAATAAAGTGAACTTTACTTTTCAACTTTGGCCTGACTCCTGGGTTGTTTCTATATGAATTAATATCATATGTTAGCAAGGATTAGTGAGCACCAGAGGGCAATAGCTGAATACCAGCTTCAACATGCCCGTCAAGCTGACACTCAGCCACCACACATAACTGTCTAGTGGGCGTGGATCGCTGATATTCGTGAGGTTCTTGAAAATTTTAAAGTACTGCACCAAGATCGTGAGCAGTGATGAGGCTCTTATGATAGTAACCATCCCACTGCTCTGTCTCTTTCAATGCTCACTGGAGAATATGAAAGAAGCTTTGACAGCCCAGCAGGTGGCTATGGAGCAAGAATTTCAAATGGGTGACACTTCCCAGCCCAGCCAATATTCTCATCCAACACTGGGTAATGATGATGAAGAGGAGGAGGGGACTACCAACCCTTGCTTTGTGTCCAGCATGGGTGGCCTGAAGATAAGCAGGTGGAAGAGGCAAGGCAATGTGAGGAGAGGATGGTTACTTGTCGTCCTAGTGGGGACACCGAACCTTTGGCTTTTTGTAGTTTGTCACACATGGCACAGTTCATGTCCAACTGTCTTTCCCAAGACCCTCGCGTGATAGGTATTTTGGCCACCAACCAATACTGGTTATCCACCTTTCTTGACCCACTGTACAAGGAGAGTTTCCTTCTCTTAATTCAGTCAGAAAAGGGTTGCACAATGGAATAATTCAAGAGGGCTGTTGTAGATCAGTTGATGAAAAAAATCACCCTCAGACAATGCTGATGGCAGAGGTACTGCCTCTTATCAACAGCAAGAATTACAAGAAGGGACATGCATACCAGGTGCAACAGGGATGGGTGAAAATGTGCAAAAACTGGGCCAGTTTCAATAAGCCGTCACATCAGTAAGGGCTATCTGTGGGTGTAACAATGACAAGGAGGAAGAATTTGACCAACATAGTCAAAGAGTACTTAAGTGACCAAAACTGCATCCTTCTCGATGCTTTAGTTCCCTTTAATTATTGGGTGTCTAAGCTGCACACTTAGCCCGACCTTTCCTTGTACGCCTTGGAGGTGCTTGCCTGCCCTGCTGCTAGTGTGTTGTCTGAGCGTGGTATTTAGTTCTTTCGGGGCAATCATAACAGATAGTCGCACACAGCTCTCAACGGAAAATGCAGACAGGCTTACTTTCATAAAATTCAACAATGACTGGATTTCTCCAGACTTTGTAAGCCAAGTGACAGTAACCCAACCTAAACTCACCCAAAATGATCATTTATGCCACTTGTCTTACTGTCCATCCCTTCCCATACAAACCAGTTTTGTTTTTCTTAAATTAAAATTCTACTCCTCCTGCTTCTGCCGCATGTACTTCATGGTCAACAACATTGTAACAATGTTACATTCATTCATGTTTTTATTGGAGGCCCTTTTCACGGTCTCTTACTGCGTGTATGACAAAGGCCCCAGGGCTAATTTTTTGAAAGCCAATGCACATTCTGCACTAGACCAACTACTAGAGCACTCACAAAAGAATAATGTTCGTCATTGGAGGTCCTTGTCATGGTCTCTTACTGCGTGTATGACACATCTGAAAGGGTACCTTTACACGCCGCTACTGGAGGATGGATACAACCCGCTACAGGCTACAAATGTAGCTTGTAGCGCCAATATAGCCCGTAGTAGCGGCGTCTGAAGACGGGACGACACAGCGGGCAACAGATACATCTGTTTCCGAGCACTGCTCAATAACAGATGGCTACAAAGCCGATGGTAGCGGCCTGTATCGGCGTGTAAAGAAGCTACAGAAGGGATGTCTGGACACCAGGCTATGTAGCTGTAATGTAGCTAGGGCGTGACACAGGCTCCGGGATACCGCGCCCCATCTGCGATCATTGGAGGAAGCTCCTGCATGACGATTGGTAGACGCTGCATAGGGCGGCATATTTAAGGAGCTGACCAGTCACACTACACAATCGCTCGAGCGTGCTGTATTACTCAGCCTCCTGCAATGCCTGCCCAATCAGGATGTTATGGCTTTGTCCTATCAGCGTACGGACGGCTCGTAATCCACAATTGTGGCACGCCTATGTGCTGTCCCTGCTGAACCAGGCCTGCCCATATTAGCTTGTTGTAGCGGTGTGTAAATGAGGTAAGCTAAGCTACAGAAGGTGACTTGAGACACCCGGCGATGTAGCTAGCTATAGATGTAACGTAGCGTAGCGCACCTTGTGGCGGCGTCTAAAGGAGATGCGATTACCGTTTGTAACCGTTGGAGCGTGCTCGTGCACGTGAAGTAGCGGGTTGTATCCATCCTGCCGTAGCGGCGTGTAAAGGTACCCAAAGGGCTAATTTTTTGAAAGCCAATGCACATTCTGCACTGGCCCAAGTACTACATGTAGTCCTACATGAATGTTTTTCATTGGAGACTCTTATCACAGGTTCTCCCACATTGTTACTGATATATAGGGGATACATATTCGATACCAATTTGCAGTGACCATTGTTGGACAAGAAACAGTCTCTCTTTCCTTAAATCGTCGTTGCCTTTGAATTTAGTCCAAAATGTGGTGGTTGCTGTATGCTCAATTTTCAGGACATTTGTTCTAGGCCTGAGAAATACAGGTAATATGCTCAGCAGACCTATTCAAGTCGCAACCTTACACGTATTGGAACACATCCATTCCGACGATGGGCCATTTAGCTTTACTCACTATTATTGGGATAATACGCTATGCAGACCTTTTCAGGTTGCTGCCTTACACGTATTGGAACATGGTACAGAGCTGGCCTTGAAGCCTGGTTGGATTTCATAGTTTCTTAGTTTAGTAATAGCCTCATTGGCAACATGCCTTCAAGAATAACACACATACGCAAAGCCTTGGTTGCTCTCAGGCCTCCACCCACACTCCAAAAACATACCAACAGGAACCTTAGATTGTGAGCCCAATGGGGACGGTGTTGCAAATGTATGTATAGGGCTGTAAATATTATTATTTTTCTATTCTCTGCTCCAATCAGCAAAAGACAGGTTTCTCTAATAAATTGGTCGTTCAGTATAAGGGCTTATTCACACATCCACATTTTTATCAGTGTTTCTATGCCAAAACCAGAAAAGGGATTTATAGAAAGAAAAACTATAATTAAAAGATTCGTTTTTGCATACACATACTGATTATAGGGAACCTGTCACCGGGTTTTTGCAACCTAATCTGAGAGTAGCATAATATAGGACCTGAGATCCTGATTCCAGCGATGTGTCACTTACAGGGCTGCTCAGTGTAGTTTTGATAAAATCACTGTTTAATCAGCTGAAAATTATCTTTAGAAGACTACTTGGCCTGCAGGAGGTAGTCTGGCATATTCACAAATTGCTATATTTGCAGCACAGAGAACACTAATTGTATCACAATGACAGCAAGCAACTCAATAAGTGACACATCACTGGGATCAGGGTCTCTGTCTTATTATGCTGCTCTCATATGGGATGGAAAGGTTCCCTTTAAATACTTTTAAAAAATACTCATGTGTGAATAAAGCCTTATACCAGTGGATAAAGCAAGACTGAACACAACTGTCTACACGTCATAGGGAGATTTTTTTTTTTTTACACCCTCTCTCCATCTACCTGATCATTCTGAGGAACATCGGGATCTTCTTGTTTACAGTCCTGTGGGAGAAGAGGACGGGGAAATCTCTCTGGTGTTGTCCTCTCACTGGATAGACCTGGAGGAGACACATACAGGGACTGAATTCATTCTTTACATACAGATAATTATAGGCCGTGTGTATTTAGTCCTGTCTATTACCTGGTGATGTGAGGGGTTGGGGATCCTCCATCATGACTATGTCCTTGTACAGATCTTTGTGTTCTTCTAAATACTCCCACTCCTCCATGGAAAATAGACGGCGACATCCTGACACCTTATAGGAACCTGACACAAACAATGATACCATTGTCATCCCCCGATCCCTTCATAGCGTTACTGTATAATGTCCCAGCAGCATTCCCAGCAGTGTCACCTCTCCAGTCAGCAGCTCAATCATCTTGTAGGTGAGTTCTAGGATCTTCTGGTCATTGATGTCCTCATGTATCAGGGGGTGAGGTGGAGGCCCGTGATTGGGCTCAGGGCTCTTCCCTCAGACACAGGGTCCTGACAGCACGCTCACTAGAGCTCTTCTTCACTACTGTGTAATCCTGGTTATGGAGAGACACATTAATAAATCTCCAGTCTCCAGACATTTCCAGAGTCCTCACCTCTCCAGTTCTGTCATCTGTTATTCTGTCCATAGATAAGAATGATGTCATGTGACATTGTCATCACAATCTCTCACCTCTCCAGTAACAAGGAAGAGGATCTCTAGGGTGAGGTGTAAGATCCTCTCCGCCATCTTGTTCTTATCCATCTTGATGGGTCAATCAGGAGAATTGTCTTCTATAGAAGATCTCCACTGAGAGGATCCGATATTGTAGGGACCTGAATGGGGAGAAGATGACGATGTAACATCATAAAGATCCCATGTAAGAAATCTCCGGAGCTGTTCCCGGCTTCACATGATCACTACATCCAGTCATGGGCAAAACAAGACATAAAGTTATAAAGTGCCGGGAACATCCACAGAGATCGGGAAGGCAGAACCGGGGACGTCAGTAACAGATAATGATAGAACATTAATATATCCTGATAGTGACAACATGGAGCGGGCGACGGCCATAATGAAGACTGTACATTAACAGAGCAGCGAGCGATGTCAGGAGGGAAGTGACCCAATCTAATCCAATACAGACAGATCTCCTGAAAGACACACAGACACAGAAAACATGTTGTGTCTCCTGTGAGTCACTTGCCCCAGTGGCGGCTGCGGGGTACTCGGAGCAGGGCCCTCTCGATGTCGTCCTCAGTGTTATGGGATGTCACGGTGGCGTGACCTGGTCCGCGGTCCCCGGTGGGCAATCAGTTAAAAAAAGGGTGTTATGGGGCAAAAAAGGGATAAAAGTAGGAATCAAAAGAGAAAGAATTTGTCATGACGCCACCCATGGTAGGCGGCCAGTAGCCTGGGACCTCTGGGGATGATGGAGTTGCAGCTGTTATGGTTTGGCTCCCCACAGGAGGAGCGGGTCCCCAGGGCATCCGCTGTGGAGGGTTTTGGGTGATGAGTGGCCAGCCGGGCAGAACGGGCTGATGGGCAGGGTCAGGGCAGCTCAGGTGCAGTGCCAGTTTGTGAGGTTTAGCAGTCTACGCTCTCCAAGCTCAGGCAGGAAGAGTTTCACACACAGTCTGAGTTCCAAACCCGGTTTACTTTATTTCTCTTTGCATGTACCACAGGTCATAGTACAAGTACATTGGCGTCCGGGTATTCCTTAGCAACCACGATGGCTTGTCCAGTACACCCCTTTCGTGTTCCTTTCCTCTCGGGCCTTCCTCCCTCTCTGCCTGCTCTTCTCCTTCCTGCACAGAACCTCAATCCAGCAGCCACAGGCTTTCTTGGGGGACCGGCTGAGTCCCCTGGCCCTAGTACGCCTGCCTTCTCAGCGGGTGTGCCAGGTGTTGGCCACCGCTCCCGGAGACCTTGTGGCCACCGATTCCGTGGTTGGAGCTTGGAGTCTCCACGCCACATTTCAGAGCTGGGTCCCTGGTTCTCGCCCTGCCCCTACGCTTCACTTCGGACTCGGGCGCACAGGTGGATCGCTCACTTCTCGCACCCCTAGGGTTTCTTCTGTCTTCTCGCAGTCACTAGCCTCAGGACCCGGGATAAGCCCCATCTCTGCTCAAGTCCTCCAGGTCCGTCCTCTCTCTCAGTCCTCTCCTGCTGCTCGCCTCTCCCAAATGACCTCCCACTTCCCGTGGTCTTTTCCCTTTGTCCTCTTCCTTTCCCTGACCGCTTCCTGCTCACTTCCCACCCACCACCTTCTCTCCCCCCACCGTCCCAAGGGCTGCCTGAGCCGTCCCAATACCTGGGTTCACCCACTAGCCCTGGGACTGGGTGTGTTTTTGGGTGACTGGACTTACCAACCCTGGTTGCCGCAGGCAGGAATACTACAGCTGTTCGGCGGTTGCAGTACCCCTTTGTGGCAACCAGACTTCAGGGACGCCACATGAGCGCAGCACTGAGGGGGTTAATGAAAAATTATCACCTACCTCCACCTGCAGAGCCGCACACTAGATAGATATATGACTGCTTTGTGCTGACAGGACCTGTGATGATGTCACATGGAGGGGAGGAGTCAGGGGTCACATGATCAGCTCCTCAGTGTATGCAGGACTCTGCTGTGCTGGTTGTCATGGTGATAGATGAGGTGACGGTTATGTGTGGGGTCAGGAGGGGTTTACAGTGTGGATGGAGCAGAGCCGAATGTGTATGATGTGTACAGAGCGGAGCCCTGTGTGTATGATGTGTACAGAGCGGAGCCCTGTGTGTATGATGTGTACAGAGCGGAGCCCTGTGTGTGTGATGTGTACGGAGCGGAGCCAAGTGTGTATGATGTGTACGGAGCGGAGCCCTGTGTGTATGATGTGTACAGAGCAGAGCCCTGTGTGTATGATGTGTACGGAGCGGAGCCCTGTGTGTATGATGTGTACAGAGCAGAGTCCTGTGTGTATGATGTGTACGGAGCAGAGCCCTGTGTGTATGATGTGTACGGAGCGGAGCCCTGTGTGTATGATGTGTACGGAGCAGAGCCCTGTGTGTATGATGTGTACGGAGCGGAGCCCTGTGTGTATGATGTGTACGGAGCGAGCCCTGTGTGTATGATGTGTACGGAGCGGAGCCCTGTGTGTATGATGTCTACAGAGCGGAGCCCTGTGTGTATGATGTGTACGGAGCGGAGCCCTGTGTGTATGATGTGTACAGAGCCCTGTGTGTATGATGTGTATGGAGCAGAGCCCTGTGTGTATGATGTGTACAGAGCGGAGCCCTGTGTGTATTTATGTGTACAGAGCGGAGCCCTGTGTGTATGATGTGTACAGAGCGGAGCCCTGTGTGTATGATGTGTACAGAGCGGAGCCCTGTGTGTATGATGTGTACGGAGCGGAGCCCTGTGTGTATGATGTGTACAGAGCGGAGCCCTGTGTGTATGATGTGTACGGAGCGGAGCCCTGTGTGTATGATGTGTACGGAGCAGAGCCCTGTGTGTATGATGTGTACAGAGCAGAGCCCTGTGTGTATGATGTGTACAGAGCGGAGCCCTGTGTGTATGATGTGTACGGAGCGGAGCCCTGTGTGTATGATGTGTACAGAGCGGAGCCCTGTGTGTATGATGTGTACGGAGCGGAGCCCTGTGTGTATGATGTGTACGGAGCGGAGCCCTGTGTGTATGATGTGTACAGAGCGGAGCCCTGTGTGTATGATGTGTACGGAGCGGAGCCCTGTGTGTATGATGTGTACGGAGCGGAGCCCTGTGTGTATGATGTGTACGGAGCGGAGCCCTGTGTGTATGATGTGTACGAGCGGAGCCCTGTGTGTATGATGTGTACAGAGCGGAGCCCTGTGTGTATGATGTGTACGGAGCAGAGCCCTGTGTGTATGATGTGTACAGAGCGGAGCCCTGTGTGTATGATGTGTACAGAGCAGAGCCCTGTGTGTATGATGTGTACAGAGCAGAGCCCTGTGTGTATGATGTGTACGGAGCGGAGCCCTGTGTGTATGATGTGTACGGAGCCCTGTGTGTATGATGTGTACGGAGCGGAGCCGTGTGTGTATGATGTGTACGAGCGGAGCCCTGTGTGTATGATGTGTACAGAGCGGAGCCCTGTGTGTATGATGTGTACAGAGCGGAGCCCTGTGTGTATGATGTGTACGGAGCGAGCCCTGTGTGTATGATGTGTACGGAGCAGAGCCCTGTGTGTATGATGTGTACAGAGCAGAGCCCTGTGTGTATGATGTGTACGGAGCAGAGCCCTGTGTGTATGATGTGTACAGAGCGGAGCCCTGTGTGTATGATGTGTACAGAGCAGAGCCCTGTGTGTATGATGTGTACAGAGCAGAGCCCTGTGTGTATGATGTGTACGGAGCGGAGCCCTGTGTGTATGATGTGTACGGAGCCCTGTGTGTATGATGTGTACGGAGCGGAGCCGTGTGTGTATGATGTG
This sequence comes from Allobates femoralis, assembly GCA_033576535.1. Taxonomy (NCBI): domain Eukaryota; kingdom Metazoa; phylum Chordata; class Amphibia; order Anura; family Aromobatidae; genus Allobates; species Allobates femoralis. The sequence continues at coordinate 455,850,999 of JARQOC010000006.1, read as the reverse complement.
TACGGAGCGGAGCCCTGTGTGTATGATGTGTACAGAGCAGAGCCCTGTGTGTATGATGTGTACAGAGCGGAGCCCTGTGTGTATGATGTGTACAGAGAAGAGCCCTTTGTGTATGATGTGTACAGAGCAGAGCCCTGTGTGTATGATGTGTACAGAGCAGAGCCCTGTGTGTATGATGTGTACAGAGCAGAGCCCTGTGTGTATGATGTGTACAGAGCGGAGCCGTGTGTGTATGATGTGTACGGAGCGGAGCCCTGTGTGTATGATGTGTAACAGAGCGGAAGCCCTGTGTGTATGATGTGTACAGAGCGGAGCCCTGTGTGTATAGAGAGCCCTGTGTGTATGAGTGTACAGAGCGAGCCCTGTGTGTATGATGTGTACAGAGCGGAGCCCTGTGTGTATATGTACAAGCCTGGTTAGATGGACAGAGCGGAGCCCTGTGTGTATGATGTGTACAGAGCGGAGCCCTGTGTGTATGATGTGTACAGAGCGGAGCCCTGTGTGTATGATGTGTACAGGAGCGGAGCCCTGTGTGTATGATGTGTACAGAGCGGAGCCCTGTGTGTATGATGTGTACGGAGCGGAGCCCTGTGTGTATGATGTGTACAGAGCGGAGCCCTGTGTAGATGTGTAAATCGAGCCTGGGTTGATGTGTACAGAGCGGAGCCCTGTGTGTATGATGTGTACAGAGCGGAGCCCTGTGTGTATGATGTGTACAGAGCGGAGCCCTGTGTGTATGATGTGTACGAGCGAGCCCTGTGTGTATGATGTGTACGGAGCGAGCCCTGTGTGTATGATGTGTACGAGCGGAGCCCTGTGTGTATGATGTGTACAGAGCGAGCCCTGTGTATGATGTGTACGGAGCGGAGCCCTGTGTGTATGATGTGTACAGAGCGGAGCCCTGTGTGTATGATGTGTACAGAGCGGAGCCCTGTGTGTATGATGTGTACAGAGCGGAGCCCTGGTGTATGATGTGTACGAGCGAGCCCTGTGTGTATGATGTGTACAGAGCGAGCCCTGTGTGTATGATGTGTACAGAGCGAGCCCTGTGTGTAAGATGTGGGACAGAGCGAGCCCTGTGTGTATGATGTGTACAGAGCGGAGCCCTGTGTGTAGATGTGTACAGAGCGGAGCCCTGTGTGTATGATGTGTACAGAGCGAGCCCTGTGTGTATGATGTGTACAGAGCGGAGCCCTGTGTGTATGATGTGTACAGAGCGGAGCCCTGTGTGTATGATGTGTACAGAGCGGAGCCCTGTGTGTATGATGTGTACAGAGCGGAGCCCTGTGTGTATGATGTGTACAGAGCGAGCCCTGTGTGTATGATGTGTACAAGCGGAGCCCTGTGTGTATGATGTGTACAGAGCGGAGCCCTGTGTGTATGATGTGTACGAGCGGAGCCCTGTGTGTATGATGTGTACAGACGGAGCCCTGTGTGTATGATGTGTACGGAGCGGAGCCCTGTGTGTATGATGTGTACAGAGCGAGCCCTGTGTGTATGATGTGTACAGAGCGGAGCCCTGTGTGTATGATGTGTACAGAGCGGAAGCCCTGTGTGTATGATGTGTTACGAGCGGAGCCCTGTGTGTATGATGTGTACGGAGCGAGCCCTGTGTGTATGATGTGTACAGAGCGGAGCCCTGTGTGTATGATGTGTACAGAGCGGAGAGCCTGTGTGTATGATGTGTACGAGCGGAGCCCTGTGTGTATGATGTGTACAGAGCGGAGCCCTGTGTGTATGATGTGTACAGAGCGGAGCCCTGTGTGTATGATGTGTACAGAGCGGAGCCCTGTGTTATGATGTGTACAGAGCGGAGCCCTGTGTGTATGATGTGTACAGAGCGGAGCCCTGTGTGTATGATGTGTACAGAGCGGAGCCCTGTGTGTATGATGTGTACAGAGCGGAGCCCTGTGTGTATGATGTGTACGAGGAGCCCTGTTTAGATTGTACAGAGCGAGCCCTGTGTGTTGATGATGTGTACAGAGCGGAGCCTGTGTGTATGATGTGTACAGAGCGGAGCCCTGTGTGTATGATGTGTACAGAGCGAGCCCTGTGTGTAGTGTAGAGGATTGTATGTGTACAGAGCGGAGCCCTGTGTGTATGATGTGTACAGAGCGGAGCCCTGTGTGTATGATGTGTACAGAGCGAGCCCTGTGTGTATGATGTGTACGGCAGGAGCCCTGTGTGTATGATGTGTACGAGCGAGCCCTGTGTGTATGATGTGTAGGTGTAGAGCGGAGGACCTGTGTGTATGATGTGTACAGAGCGGAGCCCTGTGTGTATGATGTGTACGGAGCAGAGCCCTGTGTGTATGATGTGTACAGAGCGGAGCCTGGAGAGTGTAGGGAGCCCTGTGTGTATGATGTGTACGGAGCAGGAGCCCTGGTTGTGTATAGGATGTGTGAGGACGAGCGGAGCCCTGTGTGTATGATGTGTACGAGCGGAGCCCTGTGTGTATGATGGTACGAGCGAGAGCCCTGTGTGTATGATGTGTACAGAGCGGAGCCCTGTGTGTATGATGTGTACAGAGCGGAGCCCTGTGTGTATGATGTGTACAGAGCGGAGCCCTGTGTGTATGATGTGTACGAGCGGAGCCCTGTGTGTATGATGTGTACAGAGCGGAGCCCTGTGTGTATGATGTGTACAGAGCGGAGCCCTGTGTGTATGATGTGTACGAGCGGAGCCCTGTGTGTATGATGTGTACAGAGCAGAGCCCTGTGTGTATGATGTGTACGGAGCGAGCCCTGTGTGTATGATGTGTACGGAGCGGAGCCCTGTGTGTATGATGTGTACAGAGCGGAGCCCTGTGTGTATGATGTGTACAGAGCGGAGCCCTGTGTGTATGATGTGTACGGAGCGGAGCCCTGTGTGTATGATGTGTACAGAGCGGAGCCCTGTGTGTATGATGTGTACAGAGCGGAGCCCTGTGTGTGTGATGTGTACAGAGCGGAGCCCTGTGTGTATGATGTGTACGGAGCAGAGCCCTGTGTGTATGATGTGTACAGAGCGAAGCCCTGTGCGTATGATGTGTACAGAGCGGAGCCCTGTGTGTATGATGTGTACAGAGCGGAGCCCTGTGTGTATGATGTGTACAGAGCGGAGCCCTGTGTGTATGATGTGTATGGAGCCCTGTGTGTATGATGTGTACGGAGCGGAGCCCTGTGTGTATGATGTGTACGGAGCAGAGCCCTGTGTGTATGATGTGTACGGAGCAGAGCCCTGTGCGTATGATGTGTACGGAGCGGAGCCCTGTGCGTATGATGTGTACAGAGCAGAGCCCTGTGTGTATGATGTGTACAGAGCGGAGCCCTGTGTGTATGATGTGTACGGAGCGGAGCCCTGTGTGTATGATGTGTACGGAGCGGAGCCCTGTGTGTATGATGTGTACAGAGCGGAGTCCTGTGTGTATGATGTGTACAGAGCAGAGCCCTGTGTGTATGATGTGTACAGAGCGGAGCCCTGTGTGTATGATGTGTACAGAGCGGAGCCCTGTGTGTATGATGTGTACAGAGCGGAGCCCTGTGTGTGATGTGTACAGAGCGGAGCCCTGTGTGTATGATGTGTACGGAGCAGAGCCCTGTGTGTATGATGTGTACAGAGCGGAGTCCTGTGTGTATGATGTGTACAGAGCAGAGCCCTGTGTGTATGATGTGTACGGAGCGGAGCCCTGTGTGTATGATGTGTACAGAGCGGAGCCCTGTGTGTATGATGTGTACGGAGCGGAGCCCTGTGTGTAGATGTGTACGGAGACGGAGCCCTGTGTGTACGATGTGTACTGAGCGGAGCCCTGTGTGTATGATGTGTACGGAGCGGAGCCCTGTGTGTATGATGTGTACAGAGAGGAGCCCTGTGTGTATGATGTGTACAGAGCAGAGCCCTGTGTATGTGATGTGTGTCAGAGCGGAGCCCTGTGTGTATGATGTGTACGGAGCGGAGCCCTGTGTGTATGATGTGTACAGAGCGGAGCCCTGTGTGTATGATGTGTACAGAGCGGAGCCCTGTGTGTATGATGTGTACAGAGCGGAGCCCTGTGTGTATGATGTGTACAGAGCAGAGTCCTGTGTGTATGATGTGTACAGAGCGGAGTCCTGTGTGTATGATGTGTACAGAGCGGAGCCCTGTGTGTATGATGTGTACAGAGCGGAGCCCTGTGTGTTTGATGTATAAATAGCGGAGCCCTGTGTGTATGATGTGTACAGAGCGGAGCCCTGTGTGTATGATGTGTACAGAGCGGAGCCCTGTGTGTATGATGTGTACAGAGCGGAGCCCTGTGTGTATGATGTGTACAGAGCGGAGCCCTGTATGTATGATGTGTACGGAGCAGAGCCCTGTGTGTATGATGTGTACGCAGCGGAGCCCTGTGTGTATGATGTGTACGGAGCGGAGCCCTGTGTGTATGATGTGTACGGAGCGGAGCCCTGTGTGTATGATGTGTACGGAGCGGAGCCCTGTGTGTATGATGTGTACGAGCGGAGCCCTGTGTGTATGATGTGTACGGAGCGGAGCCCTGGTGTATGATGTGTACGGAGCTGAGCCCTGTGTGTATGATGTGTACGGAGCGGAGCCCTGTGTGTATGATGTGTACGGAGCTGAGTCCTGTGTGTACGATGTGTACAGAGCGGAGCCCTGTGTGTACGATGTGTACAGAGCGGAGCCCTGTGTGTATGATGTGTACAGAGCGGAGCACTGTGTGTAAGATGTGTACGGAGCGGAGCCCTGTATGTATGATGTGTACAGAGCCCTGTGTGTATGATGTGTACGGAGCGGAGCCCTGTGTGTATGATGTGTACGGAGCGAGCCCTGTGTGTATGATGTGTACGGAGCGGAGCCCTGTGTGTATGATGTGTACGGAGCTGAGCCCTGCTGGTGTATGATGTGTACGGAGCGGAGCCCTGTGTGTATGATGTGTACAGAGCGGAGCCCTGTGTGTATGATGTGTACGGAGCGGAGCCGTGTGTATGATGTGTACGGAGCGGAGCCCTGTGTGTAAGATGTGTACGAGCGGAGCCCTGTGTGTATGATGTGTACCGAGCCCTGTGTGTATGATGTGTACAGAGCCCTGTGTGTATGATGTGTACGGAGCGGAGCCCTGTGTGTATGATGTGTACGGAGCGGAGCCCTGTGTGTATGATGTGTACGGAGCGGAGCCCTGTGTGTATGATGTGTACGGAGCGGAGCCCTGTGTGTATGATGTGTACAGAGCGGAGCCCTGTGTGTATGATGTGTACGGAGCCCTGTGTGTATGATGTGTACGGAGCGGAGCCGTTGTGTGTTGATGTGTGTACGGAGCGGAGCCCTGTGTGTATGATGTGTACAGAGCAGAGCCCTGTGTGTATGATGTGTACAGAGCGGAGCCCTGTGTGTATGATGTGTACAGAGAAGAGCCCTTTGTGTATGATGTGTACAGAGCAGAGCCCTGTGTGTATGATGTGTACAGAGCAGAGCCCTGTGTGTATGATGTGTACAGAGCAGAGCCCTGTGTGTATGATGTGTACAGAGCGGAGCCGTGTGTGTATGATGTGTACGGAGCGGAGCCCTGTGTGTATGATGTGTACAGAGCGGAGCCCTGTGTGTATGATGTGTACAGAGCGGAGCCCTGTGTGTATGATGTGTACGGAGCGGAGCCCTGTGTGTATGATGTGTACAGAGCGGAGCCTTGTGTGTATGATGTGTACGAGCGGAGCCCTGTGTGTATGATGTGTACAGAGCGGAGCCCTGTGTGTATGATGTGTACAGAGCGGAGCCCTGTGTGTATGATGTGTACAGAGCGGAGCCCTGTGTGTATGATGTGTACGGAGCGGAGCCCTGTGTGTATGATGTGTACGAGCGGAGCCCTGTGTGTATGATGTGTACGGAGCGGAGCCCTGTGTGTATGATGTGTACAGAGCGGAGCCCTGTGTGTATGATGTGTACAGAGCAGAGCCCTGTGTGTATGATGTGTACAGAGCGGAGCCCTGTGTGTATGATGTATACAGAGCGGAGCCCTGTGTGTATGATGTGTACAGAGCGGAGCCCTGTGTGTATGATGTGTACGGAGCGGAGCCTTGTGTGTTATGATGTGTACGGAGTGGAGCCCTGTGTGTATGATGTGTACAGAGCGGAGCCCTGTGTGTATGATGTGTACAGAGCGGAGCCCTGTGTGTATGATGTGTACAGAGCGGAGTCCTGTGTGTATGATGTGTACGGAGCAGAGCCCTGTGTGTATGATGTGTACAGAGCGGAGCCCTGTGTGTATGATGTGTACAGAGCGGAGCCCTGTGTGTATGATGTGTACAGAGCGGAGCCCTGTGTGTATGATGTGTACGGAGCGGAGCCCTGTGTGTATGATGTGTACAGAGCGGAGCCCTGTGTGTATGATGTGTACAGAGCGGAGCCCTGTGTGTATGATGTGTACAGAGCGGAGCCCTGTGTGTATGATGTGTACAGAGCGGAGCCCTGTGTGTATGATGTGTACAGAGCGAGTCCTGTGTGTGTGATGTGTACAGAGCGGAGCCCTGTGTGTATGATGTGTACGGAGCGGAGCCCTGTGTGTATGATGTGTACAGAGCGAGCCCTGTGTGTATGATGTGTACAGAGCGGAGCCCTGTGTGTATGATGTGTACAGAGCGGAGCCCTGTGTGTATGAGTGTACGGAGCGGAGCCCTGTGTGTATGATGTGTACAGAGCGAGCCCTGTGTGTATGATGTGTACGAGCGAGCCCTGTGTGTATGATGTGTACAGAGCGAAGCCCTGTGCGTATGATGTGTACAGAGCGGAGCCCTGTGTCGTATGATGTGTACAGAGCGAGCCCTGTGTGTATGATGTGTACAGAGCGGAGCCCTGTGTGTATGATGTGTAAGCGGAGCCCTGTGTGTATGATGTGTACGAGCGGAGCCCTGTGTGTATGATGTGTACGGAGCGAGCCCTGTGTGTATGATGTGTACGAGCGGAGCCCTGTGTGTATGATGTTACGAGCGAGCCCTGTGGTATGATGTGTACAGAGCAGAGCCCTGTGTGTATGATGTGTACAGAGCGAGCCTGTGTGTATGATGTGTACAGAGCGGAGCCCTGTGTGTATGATGTGTACGAGCGGAGCCCTGTGTGTATGATGTGTACAGAGCAAGCCTGTGTGTATGATGTGTACGGAGCGGAGGCCCTGTGTGTATGATGTGTACGAGCGAGCCCTGTGTGTATGATGTGTACGGAGCGGAGCCCTGTGGTATGATGTGTACAGAGCAAGCCCTGTGTGTATGATGTGTACAGAGCGGAGCCCTGTGTGTATGATGTGTACAGAGCGGACCCTGTGTGTATGATGTGTACAGAGCGAGCCCTGTGTGTATGATGTGTACGGAGCGGAGCCCTGTGTGTATGTGTGTACGGAGCGGAGCCCTGTGTGTATGATGTGTACGGAGCGGAGCCCTGTGTGTATGATGTGTACGGAGCGAGCCCTGTGTGTATGATGTGTACAGGGGCGGAGCCCTGTGGTATGATGTGTACAGAGCAGAGCCCTGTGTGTATGATGTGTACAGAGCGGAGCCCTGTGTGTATGATGTGTACAGAGCGGAGCCCTGTGTGTATGATGTGTACAGAGCGGAGCCCTGTGTGTATGATGTGTACAGAGCGGAGCCCTGTGTGTATGATGTGTACGAGCAGAGCCCTGTGTGTATGATGTGTACAGAGCGAAGCCCTGTGGTATGATGTGTACAGAGCGAGCCCTGTGTGTATGATGTGTACAGAGCGGAGCCCTGTGTGTATGATGTGTACAGAGCGGAGCCCTGTGTGTATGATGTGTAGAGGAGCCCTGTTGTATGATGTGTACGAGGGCGGAGCCCTGTGTGTATGATGTGTACGGAGCAGAGCCCTGTGTGTATGATGTGTACGAGCGGAGCCCTGTGGTATGATGTGTACGGAGCGGAGCCCTGTGGTATGATGTGTACAGAGCGGAGCCCTGTGTGTATGATGTGTACAGAGCGGAGCCCTGTGTGTATGATGTGTACGAGCGGAGCCCTGTGTGTATGATGTGTACGGAGCGGAGCCCTGTGTGTATGATGTGTACAGAGCGGAGCCTGTGTTTGATGTGTACAGAGCGAGCCCTGTGTTGTATGATGTGTACGAGCGGAGCCCTGTGTGTATGATGTGTACAGAGCAGCCCTGTGGTATGATGTGTACAGAGCGGAGCCCTGTGTGTTGATGTGTACAGAGCGGAGCCCTGTGTGTATGATGTGTACAGAGCAGAGCCCTGTGTGTATGATGTGTACAGAGCGGAGCCCTGTGTGTATGATGTGTACAGACGAGCGTGATGTCCCTGTGTGTGTGATGTGTACAGAGCGGAGCCCTGTGTGTATGATGTGTACGGAGCGGAGCCCTGTGTGTATGATGTGTACAGAGCGGAGCCCTGTGTGTATGAGGTGTACGGAGCGGAGCCCTGTGTGTATGATGTGTACAGAGCGGAGCCCTGTGTGTATGATGTGTACGGAGCAGAGCCCTGTGTGTATGATGTGTACAGAGCCCTGTGTGTATGATGTGTACGAGGAGAGCCCTGTGTGTATGATGTGTACAGAGCGGAGCCCTGTGTGTATGATGTGTACAGAGCGGAGCCCTTGTGTATGATGTGTACGGAGCGGAGCCCTGTGTGTATGATGTGTACAGAGCGGAGCCCTGTGTGTATGATGTGTACGGAGCGGAGCCCTGTGTGTATGATGTGTACAGAGCGGAGCCCTGTGTGTATGATGTGTACAGAGCAGGAGCCCTGTGTGATAAGATGTGTACAGAGCAGAGCCCTGTGTGTATGATGTGTACAGAGCGGAGCCCTGTGTGTATGATGTGTACAGAGCGGAGCCCTGTGTGTATGATGTGTACGGAGCGGAGCCCTGTGTGTATGATGTGTACGGAGCGGAGCCCTGTGTGTATGATGTGTACGAGCGGAGCCCTGTGTGTATGATGTGTACGAGCGGAGCCCTGTCGTATGATGTGTACAGAGCGAGCCCTGTGCGTATGATGTGTACGGAGCGGAGCCCTGTGCGTATGATGTGTACAGAGCGGAGCCCTGTGTGTATGATGTGTACAGAGCGGAGCCCTGTGTGTATGATGTGTACGGAGCCCTGTGTGTATGATGTGTACGGAGCGGAGCCCTGTGTGTATGATGTGTACGGAGCAGAGGCCCTGTGTGTATGATGTGTACAGAGCGGAGCCCTGTGTGTATGATGTGTACGGAGCAGAGCCCTGTGTGTATGATGTGTACAGAGCAGAGCCCTGTGTGTATGATGTGTACGAGCAGAGCCCTGTGTGTATGATGTGTACAGAGCGGAGCCCTGTGTGTATGATGTGTACGGAGCGGAGCCTGTGTGTATGATGTGTACAGAGCAGAGCCCTGTGTGTATGATGTGTACGGAGCAGAGCCCTGTGTGTATGATGTGTACGGAGCAGAGCCCTGTGCGTATGATGTGTACGGAGCGGAGCCCTGTGCGTATGATGTGTACAGAGCAGAGCCCTGTGTGTATGATGTGTACAGAGCGGAGCCCTGTGTGTATGATGTGTACAGAGCGGAGCCCTGTGTGTATGATGTGTACAGAGCGGAGCCCTGTGTGTATGATGTGTACGGAGCGGAGCCCTGTGTGTATGATGTGTACGGAGCGGAGCCCTGTGTGTATGATGTGTACGGAGCGGAGCCCTGTGTGTATGATGTGTACGGAGCGGAGCCCTGTGTGTATGATGTGTACAGAGCGGAGTCCTGTGTGTATGATGTGTACAGAGCGGAGCCCTGTGTGTATGATGTGTACAGAGCGGAGCCCTGTGTGTATGATGTGTACAGAGCGGAGCCCTGTGTGTATGATGTGTACAGAGCGGAGCCCTGTGTGTGTGATGTGTACAGAGCGGAGCCCTGTGTGTATGATGTGTACGGAGCAGAGCCCTGTGTGTATGATGTGTACAGAGCGAAGCCCTGTGCGTATGATGTGTACAGAGCGGAGCCCTGTGTGTATGATGTGTACAGAGCGGAGCCCTGTGTGTATGATGTGTACAGAGCGGAGCCCTGTGTGTATGATGTGTATGGAGCCCTGTGTGTATGATGTGTACGGAGCGGAGCCCTGTGTGTATGATGTGTACGGAGCAGAGCCCTGTGTGTATGATGTGTACGGAGCAGAGCCCTGTGCGTATGATGTGTACGGAGCGGAGCCCTGTGCGTATGATGTGTACAGAGCAGAGCCCTGTGTGTATGATGTGTACAGAGCGGAGCCCTGTGTGTATGATGTGTACGGAGCGGAGCCCTGTGTGTATGATGTGTACGGAGCGGAGCCCTGTGTGTATGATGTGTACAGAGCGGAGTCCTGTGTGTATGATGTGTACAGAGCAGAGCCCTGTGTGTATGATGTGTACAGAGCGGAGCCCTGTGTGTATGATGTGTACAGAGCGGAGCCCTGTGTGTATGATGTGTACAGAGCGGAGCCCTGTGTGTGTGATGTGTACAGAGCGGAGCCCTGTGTGTATGATTGTACGGAGCAGAGCCCTGTGTGTATGATGTGTACAGAGCGGAGTCCTGTGTGTATGATGTGTTACAGAGCAGAGCCCTGTGTGTATGATGTGTACGGAGCGGAGCCCTGTGTGTATGATGTGTACAGAGCGGAGCCCTGTGTGTATGATGTGTACGGAGCGGAGCCCTGTGTGTACGATGTGTACGGAACGGAGCCCTGTGTGTACGATGTGTGTACTGAGCGGAGCCCTGTGTGTATGATGTGTACGGAGCGGAGCCCTGTGTGTGTATTGATGTGTTACAGAGAGGAGCCTGTGTGTGTATGATGTTGTGTACAGAGCAGGAGCCCTGTGTATGTATGTGTTCAGAGCGGAGCCCTGTGTTGTATGATGTGTACGGAGCGGAAGCCCTGTGTGTATGATGTGTACAGAGCGGAGCCCTGTGTGTATGATGTGTACAGAGCGGAGCCCTGTGTGTATGATGTGTACAGAGCGGAGCCCTGTGTGTATGATGTGTAAGAGCAGAGTCCTGTGTGTATGATGTGTACAGAGCGGAGTCCTGTGTGTATGATGTTGTACAGAGCGGAGCCCTGTGTGTATGATGTGTACAGAGCGGAGCCCTGTGTGTTGATGTATAAATAGCGGAGCCCTGTGTGTATGATGTGTACAGAGCGGAGCCCTGTGTGTATGATGTGTACAGAGCGGAGCCCTGTGTGTATGATGTGTACAGAGCGGAGCCCTGTGTGTATGATGTGTACAGAGCGGAGCCCTGTATGTATGATGTGTACGGAGCAGAGCCCTGTGTGTATGATGTGTACGCAGCGGAGCCCTGTGTGTATGATGTGTACGGAGCGGAGCCCTGTGTGTATGATGTGTACGGAGCGGAGCCCTGTGTGTATGATGTGTACGGAGCGGAGCCCTGTGTGTATGATGTGTACGGAGCGGAGCCCTGTGTGTATGATGTGTACAGGAGCGGAGCCCTGTGTGTATGATGTGTACGGAGCTGAGCCCTGTGTGTATGATGTGTACGGAGCGGAGCCCTGTGTGTATGATGTGTACGGAGCTGAGTCCCTGTGTGTACGATGTGTACAGAGCGAGCCCTGTGTGTACGATGTGTACAGAGCGGAGCCCTGTGTGTATGATGTGTACAGAGCGGAGCACTGTGTGTAAGATGTGTACGGAGCGGAGCCCTGTATGTATGATGTGTACAGAGCCCTGTGTGTATGATGTGTACGGAGCGGAGCCCTGTGTGTATGATGTGTACGGAGCGGAGCCCTGTGTGTATGATGTGTACGGAGCGGAGCCCTGTGTGTATGATGTGTACGGAGCTGAGCCCTGTGTGTATGATGTGTACAGAGCGGAGCCCTGTGTGTATGATGTGTACAGAGCGGAGCCCTGTGTGTATGATGTGTACGGAGTGGAGCCGTGTGTATGATGTGTACGGAGCGGAGCCCTGTGTGTAAGATGTGTACGGAGCGGAGCCCTGTGTGTATGATGTGTACGGAGCCCTGTGTGTATGATGTGTACAGAGCCCTGTGTGTATGATGTGCACAGAGCGGAGCCCTGTGTGTATGATGTGTACGGAGCGGAGCCCTGTGTGTATGATGTGTACGGAGCAGAGTCCTGTGTGTATGATGTGTACAGAACGGAGCCCTGTGTGTATGATGTGTACGGAGCGGAGCCCTGTGTGTATGATGTGTACAGAGCAGAGCCCTGTGTGTATGATGTGTACGGAGCGGAGCCCTGTGTGTATGATGTGTACGGAGCGGAGCCCTATGTGTATGATGTGTACGGAGCGGAGCCCTGTGTGTATGATGTGTACGGAGCTGAGCCCTGTGTGTATGATGTGTACGGAGCGGAGCCCTGTGTGTATGATGTGTACAGAGCGGAGTCCTGTGTGTATGATGTGTACGGAGCGGAGCCCTGTGTGTATGATGGGTACGAAGCGGAGCCCTGTGTGTATGATGTGTACGGAGCGTAGCCCTGTGTGTATGATGTGTACGGAGCAGAGCCCTGTGTGTATGATGTGTACAGAGCAGAGCCCTGTGTGTATGATGTGTATGGAGCGGAGCCCTGTGTGTGTGATGTGTACAGAGCGGAGCCCTGTGTGTATGATGTGTACAGAGCAGAGCCCTGTGTGTATGATGTGTATGGAGCGGAGCCCTGTGTGTGTGATGTGTACAGAGCAGAGCCCTGTGTGTATGATGTGTATGGAGCGGAGCCCTGTGTGTATGATGTGTACAGAGCGGAGCCCTGTGTGTATGATGTGTACAGAGCGGAGCCCTGTGTGTATGATGTGTACGGAGCGGAGCCCTGTGTGTATGATGTGTACAGAGCAGAGTCCTGTGTGTATGATTTGTACGGACAGAAACGGACCCCATTCAACATTAAGAATAATTTTTTTCTGTCTTTTCCTTCAACAAATTTGGGGAGAGTGTTATAAAGCCAAATTATGGAATATGCTGCTTTCCAAACACACCATCTCCACAGACTCTTATCCCTCTGGGGGGGCCAGAATCCCCTACACACCATGTGCGCACTCTTATCCCCCTGGGGTAGGGTATGGGGCCGGCGGGGCCCCATACACCCGCCAGCGACACCCTGCCCTGGCTCCGGCAGGCTGCAGCCCCCATCCTGGACAGGGGACCCTGGACGGTGGAACGGGGGACCCTGGATGGGGGAACAGGGGACCTTTTACCGGGGAGCCTGGACCCTGGACGGCGGAGTCGGGACTGGGGACGGGGGACCCTGGACGGTACCTGAGCCTTTATGATTTTTTTTCTTTTTCTTTTTTTTTCTTTGGCAATGGTGGACTAATCACTACAGCGCCCGTGACGGCAGGACCGCACCCATAGGTGAGGACAGGTACAGAACTGAAATGTCTGACAGGTACCTTGAGAGCAGTGACGCAGAGGAACCGTCTAAGCTGCAGTGAGAACCCTAGCCCATAGCAGTATTGTGAACGGGTCTGTAAGATGTATGAAAAGAACTGTGTTTGTTGTAAGAACTACTGCAGAGCATCAAGTAAAGTACCCGGTCAGCTCAAGAGTGTATGTGACTATTATTCTAACCACCGCAGAACCTCCACCTGCGGAGCCGCCTACGAGCTGTCCGTGTGTGCTGGCTGGAGGAGCTGTAGGGGAGAAACAAGTACAGCGTCCAGAGTACACAATTCACCATTACTCCTGTCCTAGGGATAACCAGCCCTAACCGTGGAGGGCTGTCCATCCGGGCTGCCCCTGACCATCATCCTCAGCGAGAACATGGCAGCAGTGGTCCCCACTGACCACACACCATGGGTGGCGTCATGAAAAATCCATAAACTCTATACTCCGCCTTTTATTTGCTGCACCTGGGGCCACAGAGCCGGGCCACACCCCCATGGCACTCCCCAGAGACAGTACCGTCCGGATCTGAGTACCCCAGTCCCTGCGGGTGATTCAACCTGGCGTCACAAACAGGATGACCGGGCCAGTAAAACTGGGCCTTGTGTGCCTACGGAACTGTGTTTTGGACTTTGTTTACAAGGCCTCAATAATGGCGGCCCAAAAAGACTGACGCCATGTGTTGGCTACGGGGTGTGCCAGAGCCCCTTCTCGTGTGCCGTACTGGTGGAAAGCGGGAAAAGAAGACCCTGCCCCTGCCATCCTTCACTCCGGGGGAGCGCACTGCCATTCAGGAGAATGAAACTCCGCCTAGGGGTGTGTCGGCCGACAGCAAGAAGAATCGGTGACGCCCACGAAAGGGGAGCGAAAAAGAAGTGCGCAGCTCGAGAGAGGTGCATGGTGGCTATACAGAGGAAGATGGCGACGGCCTGGTGATGGAAACCTAGAGAGAGATGCTGCGATATGCAACAGCAAGCCTGTGGCGGCCAGAAGCCGTGGAAGGGTCAGGACGAGGGCAGAGCAAGCCCTCCTGCATGGAAGAGAAGATGGTACCCGGACGGGTGGTCGCGGCCTAGTAACCTGGCCTGTGAGAGAGCGTACAGACCCGGTGAGTGGAGGAGATCCTTTTGGAGCCTTGGAGGAAAAATGCCTAGGTTTGGTGGAACCTCTGATCCCGGCACCGGCAAGCCAGGAAATTTGTGGGGAAGTGCTCCGTTGTTGGTGGGAGAAGTCCGGAATTGACCTGATGGGGTTCGCCAGAAGAGCCGGAGCTGGTGGAGACAAAGTAGAGATCCTCACCCGAGAGGAGTTTAGAAAGCGCTGTATCGCTCGGTGTCAGGACTCTGTTTGAGAGTGTCTCTGCTTGGGGATCCTTCCCTTCTCCACTCTCCAGGGAACCGTCTCCACAGGGACTTCTAAGTTGCCTGTGTCTCCCCCTCAGGGAATTCTCGATTTGTCTCGCCCAACTTAGTGTTCCAGTGTTTCACTACTGTTCCTCCATCCCTTTGTCCGTGTTCTGTCTACCTTCCCACCCACTTTTGCTACTCCCCCTTCGCCCGACATAGAGTGACCTGGGCACAGGGTCGGAGTGTGTATCTGTGGGTGTTGTTTTGAATTGACCGTCTTACCTGTCTCGCTGCAGTTCACCTTGTGGCCGCCTGGTCTCAGGGGTGCCACAATAGTCTATCAATTAATTGGGAGGTTCCTTCTCTGTTACTGTGGCGCCCTACCGGGTAGGCCGCCACCAGAGGTACTGCACTCCTGTGGTTAGGGAGTGTAGTGCCCCTGCTCTCCAGTTGCTAGGATGGTGCAGTTGGGCCCAAAGAGCACACACAGCACACAAAACCCTTAGGTCCCTGGAATGGTGGGTGGACCCTGAGGGAGGACCCAGATTCATAAAGGGGGACAGGGAAGTGTCAGAGTAGGCAGTAGTCAGGAGGAAAGAACAGCAACAAGAGTGTAGTGAAAGTCGGGAGAGTAAGGGCAGTGTGCTGCGAACTCCCATGAGCTGGAGCATCACCACACTCGTCCACGGGAGGGAAAGATTGAAAGATTGACTGGCAGAGAAGAGCCCTTGGGTTGCAGATCAGACATCATTCCCTGTACGCCCGAATCTGACAAGACAGAGGGGTTAGTGGACAGGGATCCAGCCCTTAACACGGCGCGGAAGCTGTAAACCCGAACCATTGCACCGGAGGCCCCAGGCTTCTAATGGGAGAAGTGGCTGAAAAGGAAGCAGTGCCCGGGAGGGGACATAACAGCACCCATGGTCATCGGTACTTGAGCTCTGTGCTGCGGAGGTGCCGAGAGCCTGGGGAGCAGAGTGATGTCCCGCTCGCCTCAGAAGAGAACTATCCCTTATAGCGGTGAGAGAGAAAGACCACCAGAGACTGAAACATTTAAGGTACCGTCACATACGGCAATTTTGCAAGCAATTTCACTGGCAATTTGCTGGTTGCAGTGAAATGATGGACACAATGTTCCATTTGTACACGGCAACAAATAGAACAATGTGTCCATGATTTCACTGCAACCAGCAAATTGCCAGTGAAACTGCTAGCAAAATTGCCGTATGTGACGGTACCTTAAGTGGCATCAACCATGGCTTGACTGCAGTGACCCGGTTCTGGAGACAATGCTGAACCGGAGATTGTCAAGGGACGTACTTGGCGGCCATGCTGAAACCGCCAAGTAAAAGTAACAGAACTCCAGCTGTAGTGTGTGAGACTTTCTTTAGCAACGATCACCGGCTGCGCAGGCCGCATGAAACACCGAGGGTACTGATGACCCAGTGGCACCTGCCAAGGTATGAACTGACTCCTCCTTCCTGCTGCCCTGAGAACCACGCTCCACCTGTGGGGAGCGGAACCATCTGAGCTGCTGGTCACCGTCCCCAGAGCTTATAAAGCAGTGGCAGCCGCCCTGGCCACATACCGCAGGTGGCGTCACGAATACCCCTTTCGCCTCAGACTTTCCCTGTCACCTACCCCAGTTTATTAAAATGACACCTCCAGGGTCACAGGCCCGGGTCTCGGCCCCTGCATGTCCCCGTGAAAAGAACTGAGAGGTGAAGAGAAAGAACAACTAGTAACTGCTCAGCTCCTGAGTGTACCCTGACCCTGGAGTGGGCGTGTCATACACTTGAGACTGCCCTCACTTATTCATATTGGAGGGACACCACTGATTTAACATGGCACACAGGGGACCTTCTACAATTAATTGTTCATTTTTCCTCCTTCATTTCTGCAGCGCAATCTTAATTACACTCCTGATCAGTCCCAAGCTGGAAGCATTGAAGCAGTCACAAGCTGGAAGCACTGCAGCCGTGCCGCTATGAAGCGGTAGCAGGCTTGGCTTAAACTATCTACTTTGCTTTATAAACTGCACAACTAAGGCTGGTTTCACACTGCAGTTTTTTCACTGATCAGTGTCCATCAGATTTGTGTGCCAAAACCCGGAGAGAAACCAGGAGAGGAACTTGCAGAGAAAAACTATAATTGAAAGATTGACACCTGCTCTGAGTTTTGGAGACACTCCTGGTTTTGGCACACAAATCTGATGGACACTGATCAGTGAAAAAACTGCAGTGTGGAAGCAGCCTAAGCAATGGTGCCCACAGAAAACGTCGGCAGTCACCTACGTTTGGCAGAGGCATGAGCCAGCCTTCAACCAGAACTTTTGGAGGGTCATCAGGTGGTCAGCAATGGTCAGTGTAAATTGCTATCACTAACTATGTGGAGCAACCCAGGAATGTTTTTTGGTTATCAGCAACCTCCAATGAAGTCAACTGAAGCTTTGCATATGCCGTTATTTATCAAGGTGTTTCGCAAGTCTGGCAATTTCAAAACTATGAAATCCAACCAGGCTTCTAAACCATCTTTGTTCCAATAGATGTCAGGCTGCGACCTGAAAAGGTATTATCCCAACACTAGTGACTGGTACATAGCTAACCTAAACGGTCTAGTGTGGGAATGGATGTGTTCCAATACATGTAAGGCAGTGACCTGAAATGATCTGCGGAAAGTATTACTCTTATTTCTCAGGCCTACAAGAAATGTCCTGAAAATGGAGCGTACAGCAACCACCAACATTTTTGGACTAAATGTAAAGGCAACAATGATTTAGGGAAAGAGAAACAGTCCTCTCATTTTGGGCCCTGGTCAACCCAGGGCTGTTTTTTGGCCAGCAATTGTGTCTATAAATTGCTATCGAATATGTATCCCCTATATCAGTCACAATGTGGGACAACCCAGGGCTGTTTTTTGGCCAGCAATTGTGTCTATAAATTGCTATCGAATATGTATCCCCTATATCAGTCACAATGTGGGACAACTCAGGGCTGGTTTTTTGCAAGCAATGGTCACTGTAAATTGCTAAAGATAACACAGGTCAACAAAAAAATTTTTTTTTTCTGGTGTCCAAAATATTTTAATGAATTTGGGGTATTTTTGGGGTGCTGATTCTGAATATGCTATCAGTTTTGCCAGATTGGCTCAAGTTTTTGAGATTTTTGGTATCTTATTTATAGCACTTGTTGGTAAATGCGACGCATCATCTCATTAATTTCTTTGGATTAGTACTTGAACTGAGCAGTTCTCAATATAGTTTTGTGTTAATTAGTGTTCTAAAAGTTTGTTCATAGCTTGATTTTTGCACTAACTTTATGTTGTTGTCTGTTTTCCAGTGAAAAGCATGAACTCATCAAGAAGAAGTTGTCTTAACGATCCAGACTCATTCTGTTACATTTGTGGTGAATATACACTGACAAAACATAGAAGAAACATAACAGACTTCGTTAAAAAAGTGTATTTTGCCTATTTTGGGGTTATGCTTGGGGACCAAGACAAGTTTTGGGCACCACACATAGTGTGCAAAGCATGTATCGAATTATTACGAAAATGGAGCAAAGGACAAAGAACAAGCTTCAAATTTGGTGTTCTAATGGTGTGGAGAGAGCAAAAAAATCATCATGATGACTGTTATTTCTGTGCAGTGCAAGTACAAGGATTCAATAAGCATAAGAAACGAAAATGGGAGTATCCTAACATGGAATCTGCAAGAAGGCCTGTCCCTCATTGTGAAGATGTGCCTGTACCTGTGTTTACCATGTTACCTGACCTTCCCCCACCTGATGATGATGATGATGAAATGCAGGGTATGGAGCTAAGCATTAGTTCTGGAAGTGAACTAGAATATGAAGGAAGTTTCAGAACACCTACGCAATTTACCCAAGGAGAGCTCAACGATCTAATAAGAGACCTCAACCTCTCAAAAAGTGCATCCGAACTTTTAGCTTCAAGGCTAAGTGAAAAAAATTGTCTGACGCCTGGAACTAAAATGACATCTTACAGGACCAGAGAAGAAGCACTTCTTCCATTTTTCTGTGAAGATGACCTACTTGTATATTGTAAGGATATTCCTGGCCTGATGCTGCAAATGGGTTTACAAGTATATCGTCCTGTAGACTGGAGGCTTTTCATAGATAGTTCTAAAAGGAGTTTGAAATGTGTTTTGTTGAACAATGGCAATCAGTGTGCATCTCTTCCAGTAGCTCACTCAACTAAACTTGCAGAACAATACCAAAATGTCAAAATGGTCTTGGAGAAACTGTGCTACCATGAACATTCGTGGCTGATATGTGTTGATTTAAAAATGGTCAACTTTTTACTTGGACAGCAAAGTGGATACACAAAGTATCCTTGCTTCATCTGCATGTGGGATAGTAGAGCAAAACATCAGCATTGGGAGAAACTGAATTGGCCTCCAAGGGACACCTTGACAGAAGGAGCATCAAACATAGTGAACGAACCTTTGGTGGACAGGGAAAAAATCATTCTACCACCACTTCACATAAAGTTAGGATTAATGAAGCAGTTTGTCAAGGCATTAGACAAAGATGGTAATTGCTTCATGTACATCTGCAGATCTTTCCCTCGTCTTAGTAGCGAAAAACTGAAGGCAGGAATCTTTGATGGTCCTCAAATTCGGAAACTCATTAAAGATTCAAATTTTCCTAAGGAAATGAATGACATTGAAGCTGCTGCATGGTGTAGTTTTGTGTTGGTAGTGAAGAACTTCTTGGGAAATCAAAAGGCAGACAATTATGAAGAACTGGTACAAAACATGCTATTGAGATTTAGAAATCTGGGTGTACACATGAGCATTAAATTGCATTATCTTCACAGTCACTTGGACAGATTTCCAGAAAACCTTGGAGATTTTAGCGAAGAACAAGGGGAGAGATTTCATCAGGATATTATGGTGATGGAGGAAAGGTACCAAGGCAGATGGGACAGACATATGATGGCTGATTACTGCTGGAATCTACAGCGTGACTGCCCCAATAGCTCACATAGAAGAAAATCATATAAAAAGCGCTTTTCCAGCGATTAAATGTCTATCTTTCATGTCTTGTTCATTTTTGAAGATTACTTTCTAAAACTAGTTAAAATAAACTAAAATCAACATTTACTTTGTTAAATTTATTGTATTCATGACAATATCAATAAAGTTAATGCGCGTGTGGCAAATTACGTCTTTTTTTTTACACATTTTACGAAAAATCTCAAAAACTTGAGCCAATCTGGCAAAACTGATGACATATTCAGAATCAGCACCCCAAAGTTACCCTAAATTCAATGAAATATCTTTGGCACCAAAAATGCTGTTGACCAGTGTAATGTATCCCCTATATCAGTAACAATGTGGGACAACCCAGGAATGTTTTTGGGTCATCAGCAACCTTTGTGGTCAATCAAGGTTTTGTGTATGCGTATTATCTTCAAGGCATGTTTGCGATGAGTCAATTTCCAGACTCTGCAATTATTAAATCCAGCCGGCTTCAAGGCCAGCTCTGTACCAGGTTCCAATATATGTCAGGCTGTGAGCTGAAAAGATGTGTGGTGCGTATCATCTAAATAATAGTGAGTGTTACAGAGCAAAGCTAAACAGCCCAGTATCAGAAAGGACATGTTACAACACGTGTAAGGGTATGTGCACACTGTCCGGCGGGTTGGTCGGCGGCGGCTGGGCGGACCCGCCAGGAAGCTCCGGAGCCGTCCACCGGCATCCTGGCGGGTATGTGCGGCGGGTGACGGGCGGGTGCCGGGCGGGTGGCCAGCGGGTTGGCGCCGGCGGTGTTGCGGCGGCTGGAAGCAGTACATGATTCTGCTTGCAGCCGCTGCAGAACCGGCCGGATTATAGAACATGCTCATTCTTTGCTAACCCGCTGGGAACCCAGCGGGTTAGCAACGGATGAGCATGTGTAAACAGCCGGTGTGTGGACACCGGGTGTCGGTTTACATAGGTTTCAATGTTAATCCAAACGCCGGTTTGGATTAACATAAATTTACATGAAATTTATGTAAACCGACCGGCGGTTTACACACCTAATCCGACCCTAACCCGGCCAGTGTGCACATACCTTAAGACTGCTACCTGAATAGGCCTGTGGAGCATATTACCCCAATAATAGTGAGTGGTACAGATCTAAGCTAAACAGACCAGTGTGGGAATGGACATGTTCCAATATGTGTAGGGCCGGTTTCACATATCCGTGTTACTACGGACGTGTGGAACAAGGCCGTTTGGGGGCGGGGCATAGACCCATGTGTCACGGACGTGTGACACAATGGGTCCTGTCCGTGTGCTATCCGTGCATCCACAGATAGCACACGAACAGCCTGTCACCGCATACTTACCTCCCTCCAGCGCTGACAGTTCCTCTCACTTCCGGGCCGCTATTGGGCTCAGTGAAGTGAATATTAATGAGCCCTAATGAGCGGCACTGGAAGAGAGAGGAGCTGTCAGCGCTGAAGTGAGGCGAGTATGAAATTGTTTATTTTTAAGCTTTTTTCCTTTCGTCCGTGGTCCGTGCACACGGATGTCACAGTGTGAACATCCATGTGCAGGATATTTGGACAAAAAAACGGTCCGTGGCTCTGCAAAAAAACGGACTTGTCGCCGTGTGGAGCACACAGACACGCATGTACTCCACACGGAGACACAGTCCGTGCGGAATCACGGACATCTGCATGAGTCCACAGGGGAACATGTGTCAACGTATGTCCGTGCCTCCGGCATGTGTTGGTACGGACCGCTTACGTGCCGGAGGCATGGACATGTGAATGAGGCCTAAGGCTGGGACCTGAATAGGTCAGCGGAGCATATTAACCTAATAATAGTGACTGGCAGGGCCGGCGTCAGCACCCAGCGCACCCTGGCAAATGCGGGGGCCCGGACTGCTTGGAGAGGGACCACTGGACCCTAGCCTGGCGCAAGTATTTTCCACTGCAGCGCAGAGTGTTTAATGCTATGCGCTGCCACACAACGGAGCCCATAGAAACCCGCTGTTTACCTGCAAACAGCGGGTTTCTGTGGGCTCCAGCCATAGCATTAAATGCTATGTGCTGCAGTGGAAAATATTTGCGGCAGGCTAGGGACAAAACGCAAGTGTGACCCTAGCCTAACAGGGGCCCCAGAGCACTGCCCCTCCAGCTCATCCTTGGGGGCCTTTGAGCAATGCTCCCACAGCCAGGACAGTATCCAGGGGAGGGCTGGGGGGGGGGTTAGTTCATCTGCCCCCGACACAGCAGGCAGGGAGGGCGCGCTCAGCCTCCTCCTGGAGTTTCTCCCCACCGCCCGCATGTCCCCTTTCCCGCAGTGGGGACCTGCTTTCTTCTCCACTGCAGAGCCGCACACTCTGTGCTGACAGGACCTGTGATGATGTCAATGGAGGGGAGAAGTCAGGGGTCACATGATCAGCTGGGCTGGCTATCATGATGCTGATGAGGTGAAGCTTATGTGTGGGGTCAGGATGGATTTGCAGTGTGGATGTAGCAGAGCCGAGTGTGTACTAGGTGTATGGAGTGGAGCCGAGTGGGTACTAGGTGTATAGAGCAGAGCCGTGTGTGTACGAGGTGTACGGAGCAGAGTCGAGTGGGTACTAGGTGTACGGAGCAGAGTCGAGTGGGTACTAGGTGTACGGAGCAGAGTCGAGTGGGTACTAGGTGTATGGAGCAGAGTCGAGTGTGTACGAGGTATACAGAGTGGTGCTGAGAGAATACAAGGTGTATGGAGTGGGGCCAACTGTGTACCAGGTGTACGGAGTGGAGCCGTGTGTGTATGAGGTGTACGGAGCGCAGCTGAGAGTGTACAAGGTGAATGGAGCGGAGCTCAGAGTGTACGAGGTGTACGGAGCGGAGCCGTGTGTGTACGAGGTGCACGGAGCGGGGCTGAGTGTGTACAGGGTGTACGGAACGGAGCCGTGTGTGTATGAGTAAGCGGAGGGCTTACAAGGTGTCCAGAGCAGAACTGCATGTGTACGAGGTGCACGGAGCGGAGCCGAGAGTGTACAAGGTGAATGAAGCAAAGCTCAGAGTGTATGAGGTGTACAGAGTGGAGCCAAGTGTGTACGAGGTGTACGGAGCGGAGCTGAGAATGTACAAAGTGTACAAAACGGAGCTCAGAGTGTACAAGGTGTACGGAACAGGGCCATGTGTATATGAGGTGTCCGGAGCGGAGTGCTTACAAGGTGTCCGGAGCAGAACTGCATGTGCACGAGGTGTACGGAGCGGAGCTGTGTCTGTATGAGGTGTACGGAGCAGAGCCGCGTATGGAGCGAAGCCACATGCATACGAGGTGTATGGATCGGAGCCATGTGCATACGAGGTATGTGTGCCAGTGGTAGCCCCCCACGGATTCCGCTCCCATTCCTATAGTCCCAGCCGCCTTTGCCAGCAGCAGTCTACTCTAGAGTTTCTTTTGCTGCTGTCTGCATTCTGCAGCTCAGCATGGCGGGGCACGATATTGTCACCACTGAGCCCCACTGTGCTGATATGTGCAGAGCGGCAGAGCAAATGTTGAGGAGACTGGAACAGCGAGAAGAGAGGTGAGGAGAGAGAGAGAGATCCGGACGGCCAGACACTCCACTTGGCTGCGGTGCCATCCATATGGCAGTGCGGCTCCATTGAGCTGCTTGCATTATTTGTGCGCTTCAGGATGCTTGCGTATATTCCAAGCATCCTCAGACGCACAAAAAATGCAACATGTTGCGTTTTCAGGGTACTTTTAAAAAACGTAAAGGAACGCAAACGAATCTTAGCCCGCTCCTAACAACATGTAATATACTCACTGTCCTAAATAGCTCTTGGGCGGTTTCAGCAGTCACTGTTTCTGTAAGTGTAAAAATTGCATATGGATGATTGGTCACTTGGTCACATGCAGTCTACTCAGAACGCGGGGGGGGGGGGGGCGCCCAAACTGAACTCTTGCCCGGGTGCCATAAAACCTAGATACACCTCAGCCCACATTGCAGGCTGTCTGAGATCAGCGGGTGCAGCTAAGGTTAGAAGGGAGGAGGGGGAGGCAGCGCTAAGGGGCCCCTGAAGGTCCCCCCTGTGTGGGGGCAGTGCTCAGGGGCCCCCCTAGTGTGGGGGCAGCACTCAGGGGCCCCCCAGTGTGGGGGCAGCACTCAGGGGCCCTAAGGGTGGGGTGTGGGGCAGCACTCCGGGGTCCTTGTCAGGAGCAAATTCCAGGGGGGGGACAGCATGCAGGGGGGAGACAGCGTGCAGGGGGTGAGACAGGCACAGGGAGGAGACACAGCGTACAGGGGAGGGGAGAGGCGCAGTGAAAAGAGATGGTGCAGGTGGAGACAGGTGCAGTGTAGAGACACAGTGCACAGAGGGGAGACAGGTGCACAGGGCGAGATAGGTGCGCAGGGGGGAGACAGGTGTAGGGGAGAGACACAGTACAGGGAGGGGAACAAGCACAGGTAAGAGACAGCCTCAAGGGAGACAGAGACAGCACATAGGGGAGAGGGACTGCACAGAGAGAGTAGAGACCGCACATGGGCAGAGATATGCACAGAGAGGGGAGAGACAGTGCACAAAATGGGAGAGACAGCATGGTAGGGATTAAAGTTGTGAGGGATATATTTATATACATATATATAGATATGTCCAGAACCAGAAAACACTGGGCACTATGCGAATTAAGTTAGATCGGGCTGTCACAGCTGTGACTTCTCTGCAGCATTACCCGGTGGTGCTGGCTCTTATTAGCATAACGATATAATCCAAAGAAGAAATATAATGTCCGCACTCACCGGTATGAATCTTGTCAACTTTATTATCAGTCCAAGTCCATGAACATGATATTCAGCAGGGGAGGGGGTGCAGGGGCGCAGGACTGCGCCCCTGCACCCCCTCCCCTGCTGAATATCATGTTCATGGACTTGGACTGATAATAAAGTTGACAAGATTCATACTGGTGAGTGCGGACATTATATTTCTTCTTTGGATTATATATATAGATATATATACTGTATATACACATACACATATATATATATACATATATATACACACATATACATATATATATACACACATATATATACGGTATACACATTATATATATATATATATATACATGCTTACACATACATGCAGCAGTATTTACTAAAGGGGGCCCACTGAGACTCTTTTGTCTGGGGCCCACAAGAACCTGGACCCTGGTGACTGGTACAGATCTAAGCTAAATGGCCCAAGGCGGGACTGGACGTGCTCCAATACATGCAAGGCTGTGGCCTGAATAGGTCTGCGGAGCATATTACCCATTTCTCAAGCCTAGAAGAAATGTTCGGAAAATGGAGTGTACAGCAATCACCATTTTGGACAAAATTTAAGGGCAACAACGAGTTAGGGAAAGAGAGTCATCTCATTTCGGACCCTGGACAACCCAAGGCTCTTTTATGGTCAGCAGTGGTGACCGTAAATTGCTATTGAATATGTATACCCTATATGAGTAACAATGTGGGACAACCCATGACAAGGGCCCCCAATAAAAACATTATTCATGTAGGGCTATCCTAGGAGTTGGGCCAGTGCAGAATGTGCATTGGCTTTTAAACAATTAGCCCTGTGAGCTGTGTCATACATGCAGTAGGAGACCATCACTAAGGACTCCAATGACAATCATTACTCATGTACGTCTTCTCTAGTAGTTGGGACAGTGCAGAATGTGTCATACACACAGTAAGAGACCATGACAAGGGCCTCCCACGAAAAACATTATTCATGTAGGACTATAGTAGATGGGCCAGTGCAGAATGTGCATCGGCTTTCAACAAACTAGCCCTGGGGGCTGTGTCATAGCCGCAGGAAAAGACCGTGACAAGGGCCTCCAATAGAAATGAATGAATGTAACATTTTTTCAGCCTAGAAATATATATAAATTATACAAAAAGCCGGGACAACCCCTTTAAGCTCAATGATGCTTTGTACCTGTGCCCATCTCTGATGTGTTGTTGCCTAACATCTGACCTCGCTTCTGACTACCTGTTTGCCTAACCTCTTTGCCTTCATCCACTCCCTTCCTGGAATTTTGACCTTGCACTGTGGTCTGACTATGCTTTTTTCCTACCACTTTTGGTTATTATGAGCCCTCCTGGTATCTGACCCCGGACCTCTGGACTAATCAGCCTCAGGGCTACCCTGTGAGTAGTGACTAGTATCAGTTTTTTCATACACAAGTTTATATCCAAAGAAATGTAGGTCTTTGAGCATAGAACATTTGTATAGGCGTGTGGGGAAACAAAAAATTCTAGCTTGAGTTCCCATGATCGTATGATGAGTCAAAAATAATGATCCTAATTTTTTCATGGAAAATCTATATCCAATTCTGACATTTCAGACACTGGTTTGAATTTGTTGCTTCCATTAGTAATTTTTAAAGCATTTGGCTTTGTTTTTACCCCATGTATTCTCGCAAAGTCCACGTTATTACATAAATAGTTTCTTCATCTTCACTTTATTTCTGCCAATCTATTCTTAAACCATGCTTCATACTCTGAGGGTGCCGTTACACCTGCCGACGCCGCCGGAGATGTCGGTGGCGACTGGCGGATGCGCGCACGTTTTTGGTGCCCCGCCAGCGTCGCCATCCCCCATTTACATGGGGCGACACCTCCGGCAGCACCCTGGCGACCTGACAGGCGGCATCGCCGCCAGGGTGTCTCAAAACTCCAGCTGCGATGCAGGTCCATGGCTCCCATCGCCTGTTAGATCGCCGGCGGACGATTACATGGGGGGATGTGTACACATCTCCCCATATCGGCCGCCTGGTTTCACATCACTGATGTGAAACCAGGCGACCTCTCAGAGGCGCCGACATCGCCCCTTTACATGATGTCATCGCTGTGGGCCTGATTACATGATCGGATACCGAGCAGCAGCGTATAGACCGGGAGACGGCGGTGACGCTATGAACACAGATCGCCAGAGGGTAAGTAAAAATCTTTTTTTATTTTACTTGCTGCGGGCCATGATGGGGGCATATAAGTGAAGGGCTGAGTGCAGGACGAGTGGCCATCTACATAGTGGAGCAGCTGGGTGTTTTACGTGGGGGGCATATGGAGGGGGTAAGTGCAGAATGTGGGGGGACATATAGAGGAGGTAAGTGCAGGACGTGGGGGGCATATGGAGGGGGTAAGTGCAGGATATGGGGGGGCATAAGGAGGGGGTAAGTGCAGGATGTGGGGGGGCATATGGAGGGGGTAAGTGCAGGATGTGGGGGGGCATATGGAGGGGGTAAGTGAAGGACGTGGAGGGGCATATAGAGGGGGTAAGTGCAGGACGTGGGGGAGCATATGGAGGGGGTGAGTGAAGAACCGAGGTAAGTGCAGTATGGGGGGCCATATGGAGGGGGTGAGAGCAGAATGGGGGTAAGTTCAGGATGGGGGGAGCCATAGCCAGGATGAGGGGCAATGTACCATCACTGGGGGGTGCCATATGCAGGATGGGGGGGCTAAGTACCATCATTGGGGGCTATGTGCCATCACTTGGGGCTATGTACTATCACAGGGGGCACACGTACTAGGATGAGGGGATATATACCCGGATGGGTTATATATATATATATATATATATATATATATATATATATATATATATATATATATAAGGATGAGGGACATATATTCTGATTTGTAAGAAGGACACTGGTATTATAAGACGGACCCCATTTAACATTAAACTTTTTTTTCTCTTTTCCTTCACCAAATTTCGGAGTGCGTCTTATAAAGCAAAAAATACAGTATTTGTTTTTTTGTCTTTTGCGTCCTGGACAGTAATTCGTTAAGTTGAATTCATGTATGAGTGAACAATTTTGTTTTTACAATGTTATTCTCATGAATATGTGTCTAGACTATGACTAAGGGCACTTTGGCAGGAAATGTGTCAGCTGTTACTCATGGTGAATATTTCTTACATCTTTTCAATAGAATTCTAATGAAGAACAATTGACATTTAAACAATGTGGATGTGCTGGTCTTCATTACTAAATCT
Organism: Allobates femoralis; assembly: GCA_033576535.1. NCBI lineage: Eukaryota > Metazoa > Chordata > Amphibia > Anura > Aromobatidae > Allobates > Allobates femoralis. The sequence continues at coordinate 455,823,323 of JARQOC010000006.1, read as the reverse complement.
TTATTGACTGTTGGTGATCTACAACAGACTGGCACCTACAGATCTGGGACTGCATATGAATGATTTTAACAGAGACGTGGTAAGCCTTATTACAGACTTTATTATTATTATTATTATTATACACATAACATACAATTATATGTTTAACAGACAGGCTTGGTGTTGGATGGATGCTGTCCTGATCATGTATAGCATGATTTCTCCATTGTCGATGTTACATTGCACAGAAGAGAGCTGCAACCTGTTTATGTAAATGTTAAAGGTTTTATATGTACACGGCTCATACATAGTCATTTTATAAATATTAAGTGATTTTAAATAAAAAAAACAAACTCATTGGTAATTGTAGACACGTTCTAGTAATCATCTAATGTTCCAAATTGTTTTCCCTTTAACTTGTAGATGTGTGACTTAACAATAACTTGCATTTTTTTCTTATGTATTCAAAAAATGATAAAACAACAGAAAATCGCTACTTCCTTGTGTGTGTCCTTTGATGTCTAACAAGACTTCCTTTAACTGTATAATATTTCCCACATTCTAAACATGAAAATGGGTTCTCCCCTGTGTGAAGTTTCTGATGTACAACAAAATGTGATTTCACATTAAAACATTTCCCACATACTGAACATGAATATGGCTTCTCCCCTGTGTGAGTTCTCTGATGTATAATCAGATGTGATTTCATAGAAAAACATTTCCCGCATTCTGAACATGAAAATGGTTTCTCCCCTGTATGAACTCTCTGATGTATAAGGAGATGTGATTTCTCATAAAAACATTTCCCACATTCTGAACATGAATGTGGCTTCTCCCCTGTGTGAGATTTCTGATGTAAAACAAGCTGTGGTTTGAGTTTATAACATTTTCCACATTCTGAACATGAAAAAGGCTTCTCCCCTGTGTGAACTCTCTGATGTGAAACTAGAATGGATTTCCTTATAAAACATTTTCCACATTCGGAACATGAAAATGGCTTCTCCCCTGTGTGAATTCTCTTATGTACAGCAAGCTCTGATTTCTGTCTAAAATATTTCCCACATTCTGGACATAAAAATGACTTCTCTCCAGTGTGAACTCTCTGATGTCTAACAAGTTTTAATATCTCGCTATAACATTTCCCACATTCTGAACATGCAAATTCCTTCCCCCCGTTGTGAGTTGTCTGATGTACAACAAGATGTGATTTCTTTATAAAACTTTTCCCACATTCTGAACATGAAAATGGCTTCTCCACTGTGTGAATTCTCTGATGTGAAACTAGACGAGATTTCCTTATAAAACATTTCCCGCATTCTGAACATGAAAATGGCTTCTCCCCTGTGTGAGTTCTCTGATGTAAAACTAGATGTTCTTTCCTTTTAAAGCATTTCCCACATTCTGAACATGAAAATGTTTTCTTTTCGTTAGGTGGTATTTCATGTTCATTGGTCTTTCTATGCCTTTTGTTTTCCATATCAGTCATTGACGAAGCAGAAGAATGGACCTGTTCAACATGATCAGATGAAAGATTTTTTCTGAGAACATGATGAGGTATATCTGGGATAATGGCATACTCTTCATATGTATCTGGTGTAATACCATGATCATCTGCTGCAAAATAAGAAAATATCAGAGGTCTCTCTAAGCTCCTGGTACAGTCATCTGCCAAGAATAAAAGCAATTAGAATTTTTAGTAACATTGCATTGAAGCCATACCAATATCATATATTTTATACATTTTCATACAAATTGTAATACAAATGAATCATCAATTAACTAAGAAACAAAAGAGTACACAATAGGATTTTATCCGTGTTGTAATGTTAGTAAGAGTGGGTCGTATCTCACTCACCTTGTTAGGTTGTGTGTAACACAACCACTATAAAGCCTGTATTGTAGCCAAGAGAGTCGTTGCATCGATCAGCCCAGTGTTTGTATGAAATAAGCGAATTGATGGACCCGGCCCTACGATCGCGCTGTTGACACCGTTTCGGAGGAAGAAGGCTCCACGGAATAGCTGTTTTTTCAGGAACCTTTATTGACACACATCTCTACGTGTTTCATGTGCATCTGCACACTTCCTCAGGAGAACAAACGTTACAGTGCTGTGGCGTGGTAACTATTTACATACACAGTATACCCGGAAATAAGGAAAGACCTCATGACAGTTCATCATGATAAAAAACACACATGCAAACGCCCTTAAATTTAAAAGTATAAACAGCTAAAATTTACGTAAATTAAGATTAAAATTATACATAATGAATAAAACTCTGTTATTATACTAGGAGAATCAGTATATTCTCCTCTCTGTAAAGGTTTTCACATGGAGTCTTACTCAATCCTAAGAGGCTCTGGTGTAAATCAGATGGATGACCTAACCTGAGCTAATGATTTAGACATTATGTTAAAAAAATGTTTTTTAAAAGAAACCGATTCTAAAATTCCATCAGAACAATCATATTATATTAATAAGAAAAAAACTCTTTAGAGTCCTTCATCATGAACACTCAATACTAGACACGGGACGGGAGCTGCTTCAATAGATCCACTGGTATACTACACCCTTGTCTGACGATAAGCCAATGAGGAGATAAGGAGGAGTGGCTTACGTCAGAAGCAGGAGGTTTGATACACCACCTGTCAGTGACCGGCAAATCACACTAAGGCAGGAGGAGTCTAGCTCCCCAGAGCGGTTGTTTTGAAAGTGCGATGCGGCACTAAGTGGGAGGTTTACAATGTGTTCTCCTATCATGCGCATCTAATTTAAGATTACGGGGACAATGCCCCCCCCCTGCTTTTGATCCCCTTCAGACTCGGGACACAATCAGTCAGGTAGATAAAGTAGGCACACATACGATAGATGGATAACAAAGCAGCAAAACTACAATTCTCCTATAGTGATACTGGCTAAAGCAAACTCTGACAAAAGATACCACACACTGCAGGTTCTAGTATTTAGAATGAAGGACTCTAAAGTTTTTTCTTATTAATATATGATTGTTATGATGGAATTTTAGAATTGGTTTCTTTAAAAAAAATTTTTTAACATAATGTCTAAATCATTATCTCAGGTTAGGTCATCCATCTGATTTACACCAGAGCCTCTTGGGATTGATTAAAACTCCTTGTGAAAACCTGAAAAACCAGCTATTCTGTGGAGCCTTCTTCCTCTGAAACGGTGTCGACAGCGCGATCATAGGGTAGGATCCATCACTTCGCTTACTTCAATTAACTAAGAAAGAAGAGCACGAAGCAGCGACTGATACATGATGTTAGACCTCCAGGTCGTGCTTTTTAAATGTTTCAATACTATTGGAGTCATCTGCTCCATAGGTTCATGTTTCACTTGGCCCGTCACCAATCGCTACCAGCTAAATCACAGGTGGGGAACCTTTTCCGCCAAGGGCGATTGGGATATTTGAACCATCATTCAAGGGCCATACAAAAGTTATCAAATTAATTCTGCTATATGTGGTCAAACATTTAATTAACTCCCTTCTAATTGGATGGCTGGAGCTGCTTCTCTTTTGTATTTCCTTGTGATGTTAGGTGATATTAACGGTGTTGCTACTTGCAACTGCTCTTCCAGGATTATGTCGGCCTGCCGCACAGTCAAATCTTTGCAATACATTTTGTAAAGAACCTGCAGCAGAAATTTGTATCAAAGACAGATGCATATTACATGGCGAGCTATTCCAGCTGTAGTGTTTAAACGACTATCCATGGAGATTCCCTGCGTTATCCTGTTCTCTCTTGCATTTGTCATTCAAGGGTGACCAGCCTACCTGGGGGACTTGAAAGAGTTTGTGATGTTGTAAAGATGCAATATTCTACAAATCACAGACTTAGAACGACCAACTTCTGTAGCTCTGGCTGATAGGGTGCCCCTTTGCCCTTCATCTCGACAACCTGCTGCTGGAGGTTTTTAGTGACTTTGGAATGGCACATCATTTTGCAAAGTGAGTGCAAGGTGGAAAGTTAGGGTACGGACACACTGGCGTGAAACTCAGATGACTGCAATGCGAGTTTTTCTCACATTGCAGTCGGACCAATGTTACTTAATGTCTGAGAGCACATTTGCAAGTGTCAGGCGTTTTTTTCTCGTCCAAGAGACGGACAAGAAAGCAGTCTCAACATGATGCGACAGTATGCGATTCTCTCCCTCACACCTCCCTACTTTTCTCTCTCTCTGCCTCCCCTCCTCCTCCCATTCTCCCTTTGCCTCCTTCCCTTCTCTTTCTGCCCTCCCTTCTCCCTCCAGTTCTCTCTCTACCCTCCCTTCTCCCTCCCTTTCTGTCTCTGCCCCCTTCACCCCCCCCCCCGTTCTCTCTCTCACCAAAGGTCCTGTAATAATACTGTGAAGGACTGCAATATTGCAGGACCTTTGGGGATATCACGGTCAAGTGATGTGACTGCTTACATGACCATGACATCACCACAGGCCTGTGAGATCAGTCGGAGCGCAGCGGCGTGTGTGGCGGATTTTGCGTTTGACGGTTCCAGGTGTCAGTTGGGGGTGTGCGTTGGGTCCAGGTGTTGGTGGCACCACTAGCGGTAGTATGCAAGCAGCAACTACTGTTAGCAGGCGCCATATTCCCACACCCATCACTTGGGTGTGGGAATATGGCTGCCACTGGCGCTTTGCATTATGGGATTCCTGGACATCTTGACAGCGGAAGTACATGACAGGCCACAAGGTAAGTATATAATAGATGGAAAACAAAGTTCTGCATGATGAGTCTTTTTACCGTTCCAAAAACAAATGCCCTATTGAATGCTACTGAGGTTTGAGGTTGAGAAATAACAGTGTAGCCTGTGGCTCACTGGTAATGATTCTGCCTTTGATACCACAGATCCTGAGCTTGAATTCTCTGCAATGAAAAGCTTCAAAAGTATATTGTCCGGTGTCCGGTGTCAGACAGGACTGTGGATACAGAAGAATCTTTTCTGAAGCTACTCACCTGTGCTGTTATCTGTAGGAATCTCCTCTGTACACCGCTCATCATCCCACACATATGTCTCTGTAGTGTTAATATGGGGCAGATCGTCACCCTGAAACAAAGATTGTAAAAGTCACAGATGGAGAAGTTGTATGAAACCAATAGTAAATGAACAGGGCACCTCCCTATTTGGCATTCATCTAATAAAGAAAGAAGATTTAGGAAGAACTGATGCTTTTGATTTGTGGTGCTGGAGAAGGAGGTCATCAATATCATAGATGGCAAGAACAGCAAATATAATTAATTTTGGAACTAATGAAACCAAATATGTCACTCCAAACAAGGATCAACAACAGGGGTTGGCTGGCAAGTTTTAGCCTAGGGGGCAAGCACATAGCAGTGGCCCATGAGTAGCGGCCCATACTTAAAGGGGTTGTCGGATCTTAAAGGGAACCTGTCAGGTCATTTATGTCCCCCAACCTATCACTACTTGTACCTGCAGCTTCCAACTACATCCCTAACCATCTGTGTCTGACCTGATACTGTGCTGAGAAAAATTATTTTATTACTTACCTATCGCTATGATAATTATGTTGTGTCTTCGTTAGTGCAGACACTCTGGGCATTCTCTCCTGGTCTATTCTCCCATCGCTCTGTGGTTATCACTCCCCAGTGGGCGTGATATACTAATTTCCAGCGAGCTCCCGGATTTTCAAATGTGTGTGTTGCTTCTACCTGGTATGACGCTGTGGTCGCGCTTTATTTCCGGTCCTGCTCAGTGTGGGGGAGTATTAGGTGTACTTGTCTGGTGCCAGAGTATGTGCACTGTGCTTTCTGAAGCCAACCAATACACCCAATACTCCCCCACTTCGCAGGACCAAAAATGACCGGCCGCGGCGTCACACCATGAAGAAGCATCACACAGATTTTGGGGGCATAAAGTAGCTGACAGGTTCCCTTTAAGCTAAAAGTCTACTGTCACTATATGTGAATGCTTACGTCGTGCACACTGTCCAGTGTGAAAATTCTCTGGTGCCAGTGGCAGGATGAAAGGAAGCCCACAAGAGAAAAAGACAGGACATAGGGATAGGTGAGGTGTAAGGAGTGAATTATGGAGAGGGACGGTGTAGGGGGTTTATGGGGAGGGGTGGTAGGGGATATATTATGGGGAGTGACGTTGTGGGAGGGATATTACGGAGCGGGACAGGCTGGGGCTTTTTTGTACAGGAAGCATATTAAGGGCAATTATTTAGTCAGGGGTGCAACATGGGAGATATTTATATTTCGGTTGCAGTGTAATGATACAGTGTTCTTAAAAATAAAAAGTGTCAGGAAATGCTGCTGAAGCTGGAGAACAGGGAAATCTGGAGAAAAAAAGATGTGGGAGAGAAATCTCATCATAGCGCCTGTACTACATGGAGACAAAAGGGGTGGGATATGATTGCAATCCTGGAAGAAGTCATCATCATCTTCTATAAGGTACCTAGATGGAAATGTTTGTGGTACTAACTACATCTCATCAGTTCTGTAGTTCCTGTATGGGCAGCACCTCGGTGATCTGACAGGTGGCATCGCCGCTGGGGTGTCTAAAAACCCCAGCGGCAATGCTGTAACATGGGAGCCTATGGCTCCCATCGCCTGTCAGATCGCCGTCCCCCTGTTACATGGGGCGATGTCTACACATCGCCCCTGAGAACTCACCTGGTTTCAGAGCACTGATGTGAAACCAGGCGACCACTCAGAGGCGATAAGTAGCGCCGACATCACCCCTTTACATTAGGCGACGCAGGGGCGATATCGGCGCCAAAAGGCCACGCACCTACGTCGCCTAAGAAATCGGCGGTGCCGCCGCCAGGTGTGACGGTACCCTTATGGAACCTGATTGGTCCGCCACTGAGATTGTGCAGTTAGAACGCGGAAGACGCTGTGGTCACACCGGGAGTAGCGTTTTACCGATGGGATGGGTGAGAGCCTAACAATTATCATAAACACTTGTATTAATCACTCACACATGAGGTATATTAACACAGTATGACTGTATCGATATAATATACAGGATTATTGAAGTATAAGTAACGTAGGTTTGATGCACTGTAAAATTGAGGATCCATGTATGGAATGGTCTGGATTGTCCTGATGTATAACACTGTAAACTATAATTGACATATTAATAATGTTAATGTGAATGCACTTTACATGCTCTGCTTCACTGACACTTTGTGCTTGAGAAAGGTTCTGATGTACCAGAAACGTTGCGGTCATATGGGCCAATAAAGAAGAGTAATTTTGACTACATCTGGGTGCTGCCTGCTTTTTGAAATGTTTGCATTGATTTCATTGGTGACAGAATGAACCTTTGGGTGCATCTGTTTGTCAGTGTTTTCTGATATATGCGTTGGTCTGCGTAATGGTGACGCACCCAAAACCGCTAAACGTTGCATTTTTGGGTTGTGTCAACATAAAGCAGACAAACAGACTGTAACGGATTTGTATCTTTCCATCAAAAATTTTAATAGAGGTCTATGGAGCATGGATCCGTTACAAAATGGATCAGTTTAACATCCGTTTTGTGGTGCTGAGAATTCTCAGAAGCAAATTCGAGCTCCTCCCACCCATCTCTGGTGACAGATGACGGATCTTTTAAAAAAAATGTGTTGGCATCTGTTGCACCATTCCGTTAGCATTCGTTTGCATGCATGAATTTCATGCAAGCAAACGGATTGCAACAAGTGTCAGTGCAAAACCAGCCTTATACTAGTGGATAAAACAAGACTGAGCACAAGACCTTCACAGCCGTCTACACATTATAGGGAGATTTCATCACACCTTCTCTCCATCTACCTGATCATCCTGAGGAACATCGGGATCTTCTTGTTTACAGTCCTGTGGGAGAAGAGGACGGGGACATCTCTCTGGTGTTGTCCTCTCACTGGATAGACCTGGAGGAGACACATACAGGGACTGAATTCATTCTTTACATACAGATCATTATAGGCCGTGTGTATTTAGTCCGGTCTATTACCTGGTGATGTGAGGGGCTGGGGATCCTCCATCATGACTATGTCCTTGTACAGATCTTTGTGTCCTTCTAAATACTCCCACTCCTCCATGGAGAAATAGAGGGCGACATCCTGACACCTTATAGGAACCTGACACATACAATGATACCATTGTCATCCCCCGATTCCTTCATAGCGTTACTGTATAATGTCCCAGCAGCAGCATTCCCAGCAGTGTCACCTCTCCAGTCAGCAGCTCAATCATCTTGTAGGTGAGTTCTAGGATCTTCTGGTCATTGATGTCCTCATGTATCAGGGGGTGAGGTGGAGGCCCCGTGATTGGGCTCAGGGCTCTTCCCTCAGACACAGGGTCCTGACAGCACTCACTAGAGCTCTTCTTCACTACTGTGTAATCCTGGTTATGGAGAGACACATTAATAAATCTCCAGTCTCCAGACATTTCCAGAGTCCTCACCTCTCCAGTTCTGTCATCTGTTATTCCCATAGATAAGAATGATGCAATACAGTGTTGGCCAAAAGTATTGACACCTCATCAATTCTGTCAGATAATACTCAGTTTCTTCCTGAAAATGATTGCAATCACAAATTCTTTGGTATTATTATCTTAATTTAATTTGTCTTGAATGAAAAAAAAACACAAAAAGAATTGTCCTAAAGCCAAATTGGATATAATTCCACACCAAACATAAAAAAGGGGGTGGACAAAAGTATTGTCACTGTTAGAAAAATCATGTGATGCTTCTCTAATTTGTGTAATTAACAGCACCTGTAACTTACCTGTGGCACCTAACAGGTGTTGGCAATAACTAAATCACACTTGCAGCCAGTTGACATGGATTAAAGTTGACTCAACCTCTGTCCTGTGTCCTTGTGTGTACCACATTGAGTATGGAGAAAAGAAAGAAGACCAAAGAACTGTCTGAGGACTTGAGAAACCAAATTGTGAGGAAGCATGAGCAATCTCAAGGCTACAAGTCCATCTCCAAAGACCTGAATGTTCCTGTATCTACCGTGCGCAGTGTCATCAAGACGTTTAAAGCCCATGGCACTGTGGCTAACCTCCCTAGATGTGGATGGAAAAGAAAAATTGAAAAGAGATTTCAACGCAAGATTGTGCGGATGGTGGATAAAGAACCTCGACTAACATCCTAACAAGTTCAAGCTGGTACAACAGTGTCAACCCGTACTATCCGTCGGCGTCTAAATGAAAAGGGACTGTATGGTAGGAGACCCAGGAAGACGCCACTTCTTACCCCGAGACATAAAAAAGCCAGGCTGGAGTTTGCCAAAACTTACCTGAGAAAGCCTAAAACGTTTTGGAAGAATGTTCTCTCTTTTTGGGCAAAGACATCAACATAGAGTTTACAGGAGAAAAAAAGAGGCATTCAAAGAAAAGAACACGGTCCCTACAGTCAAACATGGCGGAGGTTCCCTGATGTTTTGGGGTTGCTTTGCTGCCTCTGGCACTGGACTGCTTGACCGTGTGCATGGCATTATGAAGTCTGAACACTACCAACAAATTTTGCAGCATAATGTAGGGCTCAGTGTGAGAAAGCTGGGTCTCCCTCAGAGGTCATGGGTCTTCCAGCAGGACAATGACCCAAAACACACTTCAAAAAGCACTAGAAAATGGTTTGAGAGAAAGCACTGGAGACTTCTAAGGTGACCAGCAATGAGTCCAGACCTGAATCCCATAGAACACCTGTGAAGAGATCTAAAAATGGCAGTTTGGAGAAGGCACCCTTCAAATATCAGGGACCTGGAGCAGTTTGCCAAAGAAGAATGGTCTAAAATTCCAGCAGAGCATTGTAAGAAACTCATTGATGGTTACCGGAAGCGGTTGATCGCAGTTATTTTGGCTAAAGGTTGTGCAGCCAAGTATTAGGCTGAGGGTGCCAATACTTTTGTCTGGCCCATTTTTGGAGTTTTGTGTGAAATGATCAATGTTTTGCTTTTTGTTCATTCTCTTTTGTGTTTTTTCATTGAAGACAAATTAAATGAAGATAATAATACCAAAGAATTTGTGATTGCAATCATTTTCAGGAAGAAACTGAGTATTATCTGACAGAATTGCAGGGGTGTCAATACTTCTGGCAAACACTGTATGACATTGTCATCACAATCTCTCACCTCTCCAGTAACAAGGAAGAGGATCTCTAGGGTGAGGTGTAATAACCTCTCCGCCATCTTGTCCTTATCCATCCTTGATGGGTCAATCAGGAGAATTGTCTTCTATAGAAGATCTCCACTGAGAGGATCCGATATTGTAGGGACCTGAATGGGGAGAAGATGACGATGTAACATCATAAAGATCCCATGGAAGAAATCTCCGGAGCTGTTCCCGGCTTCACATGATCACTACATCCAGTCATGGCCCCCTCCTGCCCCGGTATAACACACAGTCACATTCTAGTCACATACACAGGTTTGTGATGGGCTCAGCAGTGAAGGGGTTAATATCCTGTGTCCAGTAATAGGGAATGGTCACCTACCTCCACCTGCAGAGCAGCACACTACATATATGTCTGATCTGTGCTGACAGGACCTGTGATGATGTCACATGGAGGGGAGGAGTCAGGGGTCACATGATCAGCTCCTCAGTGTATGCAGGACTCTGCTGTGCTGGTTGTCATGGTGATGGATGAGGTGAAGATTATGTGTGGGGTCAGGGGGGGTTTACAGTGTGGATGGAGCAGAGCCGAGTGTGTATGATGTGTACAGAGCGGAGCCCTGTGTGTATGATGTGTACAGAGCAGAGCCCTGTGTGTATGATGTGTACAGAGCGGAGCCCTGTGTGTATGATGTGTACAGAGCGGAGCCCTGTGTGTATGATGTGTACAGAGCGGAGCCCTGTGTGTATGATGTGTACAGAGCGGAGCCCTGTGTGTATGATGTGTACAGAGCGGAGCCCTGTGTGTATGATGTGTACAGAGCGGAGCCCTGTGTGTATGATGTGTACAGAGCGGAGCCCTGTGTGTATGATGTGTACAGAGCGGAGCCCTGTGTGTATGATGTGTACGGAGCGGAGCCCTGTGTGTATGATGTGTATGGAGCGGAGCCCTGTGTGTATGATGTGTACGGAGCGGAGCCCTGTGTGTATGATGTGTACAGAGCGGAGCCCTGTGTGTATGATGTGTAAGGAGCGAGCCCTGTGTGTATGATGTGTACAGAGCAGAGCCCTGTGTGTATGATGTGTACAGAGCGGAGCCCTGTGTGTATGATGTGTACAGAGCGGAGCCCTGTGTGTATGATGTGTACAGAGCGGAGCCCTGTGTGTATGATGTGTACAGAGCGGAGCCCTGTGTGTATGATGTGTACAGAGCGGAGCCCTGTGTGTATGATGTGTACAGAGCGGAGCCCTGTGTGTATGATGTGTAAGACTGAGAGTCAGAGCCCTGTGTGTATGATGTGTACGGAGCGGAGTCCTGTGTGTATGATGTGTACAGAGCGGAGCCCTGTGTGTATGATGTGTACGGAGCGGAGCCCTGTGTGTATGATGTGTACAGAGCGGAGCCCTGTGTGTATGATGTGTACGGAGCGGAGGCCCTGGTGTTATGATGTATACAGAGCGGAAGCCCTGTGTGTATGATGTGTACAGAGCGGAGCCCTGTATGATGTGTACAGAGTGGAGCCCTGTGTGTATGATGTGTACAGAGCAGAGCCCTGTGTGTATGATGTGTACAGAGCGGAGCCCTGTGTGTATGATGTGTACAGAGCGGAGCCCTGTATGATGTGTACAGAGTGGAGCCCTGTGTGTATGATGTGTACTGAGAGCAGAGCCCTGTGTGTATGATGTGTACGGAGCGGAGCCCTGTGTGTATATGATGTGTACAGAGCGGAGCCCTGTGTGTATGATGTGTTACGTGAGCGGAGCCCTGTGTGTATGATGTGTACGGAGCGGAGCCCTGTGTGTATGATGTGTACGGAGCGGAGCCCGTGTGTGTATGATGTGTACGGAGCGGAGCCCTGTGTGTATGATGTGTACAGAGCGGAGCCCTGTGTGTATGATGTGTACGGAGCGGAGCCGTGTGTGTATAATGTGTACAGAGCGGAGCCCTGTGTGTTTGATGTGTACGGAGCGGAGCCCTGTGTGTATGATGTGTACGGAGCGGAGCCCTGTGTGTATGATGTGTACGGAGCGGAGCCATGTGTGTATGATGTGTACAGAGCGGAGCCCTGTGTGTATGATGTGTACGGAGCGGAGCCCTGTGTGTATGATGTGTACAGAGCGGAGCCCTGTGTGTATGATGTGTACGGAGCGGAGCCCTGTGTGTATGATGTGTACTGAGCAGAGCCTGTGTGTATGATGTGTACGAGCGGGCCCTGTGTGTATGATGTGTACAGAGCGGAGTCCTGTGTGCATGATGTGTACAGAGCGGAGCCCTGTGTGTATGATGTGTACGGAGCGGAGTCCTGTGTGTATGATGTGTACAGAGCGGAGCCCTGTGTGTATGATGTGTACAGAGCATAGCCCTGTGTGTATGATGTGTACAGAGCAGAGTCCTGTGTGTATGATGTGTACAGAGCGGAGCCCTGTGTGTATGATGTGTACAGAGCGGAGCCCTGTGTGTATGATGTGTACGGAGCGAGCCCTGTGTGTTATGATGTGTACGAGCAAAAGCCCTGTGTATATGATGTGTACAGAGCAGAGCCCTGTGTGTATGATGTGTACGGAGCGGAGCCCTGTGTGTATGATGTGTAGAGAGCGGAGCCCTGTGTGTTATAGATGTGTAGAGAGCGGAGTCCTGTGTGTATGATGTGTACGGAGCGGAGCCCTGTGTGTATGATGTGTACGGAGCGGAGCCCTGTGTTGTATGATGTGTACAGAGCCAAGTCCTGTGTGTATGATGTGTACGGAGCGGAGCCCTGTGTGTATGATGTGTACAGAGCGGAGCCCTGTGTGTATGATGTGTACGGAGCTGAGCCCTGTGTGTATGATGTGTACGGAGCCCTGTGTGTGTATGATGTGTAGAGAGCGGGAGTCCTGTGTGTATGATATGTACGGAGCGGAGCCCTGTGTGTATGATGTGTACGGAGCGGAGCCCTGTGTGTATGATGTGTACGGAGCGGGGAGTCGGCCTGTGTGTATGATGTGTACAGAGCGGAGCCCAGTGTGTATGATGTGTACAGAGCGGAGCCCTGTGTGTATGATGTGTACGGGGCGGAGCCCTGTGTGTATGATGTGTACGGAGCGGAGCCCTGTGTGTATGATGTGTACGGAGCGGAGCCCTGTGTGTATGATGTGTACAGAGCGAGCCCTGTGTGTATGATGTGTACAGAGCGGAGCCCTGTGTGTATGATGTGTACAGAGCGGAGCCCTGTGTGTATGATGTGTACAGAGCCCTGTGTGTATGATGTGTACAGAGCGGAGCCCTGTGTGTATGATGTGTACGGAGCGGAGCCCTGTGTGTATGATGTGTACGGAGCGGAGCCCTGTGTGTATGATGTGTACAGAGCCCTGTGTGTATGATGTGTACGGAGCGGAGCCCTGTGTGTATGATGTGTACGGAGCAGAGCCCTGTGTGTATGATGTGTACGGAGCGGAGCCCTGTGTGTATGATGTGTACGGAGCAGAGCCCTGTGTGTATGATGTGTACAGAGCAGAGCCCTGTGTGTATGATGTGTACGGAGCGGAGCCCAGTGTGTATGATGTGTACGGAGCGGAGCCCAGTGTGTATGATGTGTACAGAGCGGAGCCCAGTGTGTATGATGTCTACGGAGCGGAGCCCTGTGTGTGTCATGTGTACTGAGCGGAGCCCTGTGTGTATGATGTGTACGGAGCCCTGTGTGTATGATGTGTACGGAGCAGAGCCCTGTGTGTATGATGTGTACGGAGCGGAGCCCTGTGTGTATGATGTGTACGGAGCAGAGCCCTGTGTGTATGATGTGTACTGAGCGGAGCCCTGTGTGTATGATGTGTACAGAGCCCTGTGTGTATGATGTGTACTGAGCGGAGCCCTGTGTGTGTCATGTGTACTGAGCGGAGCCCTGTGTACATGTCTCTTTACATTTCAAATAAAATATTAATTTTTTATGGAACCCCTGAAACTGGGAAAAAAAATTCTTCATATAGACTTGCCACACCTTTACTCAAGAAGTGTTTTTGTGCAGCAAGGACTCTTCTGTGGTTCCCCTGAGGGCACAGTCACCACAGAGGTACTGCACCTCAGACAGAGGTGTGGTACCCCACTCTCGGGTAAGGAGGGGACACTACCCGGTACTCACACACCAGCATCCAACACCTCACCGCTCCAGGCCAGGGGATTTGGACGGACCCTCTTTAGGGAGAGCCCCATCCCAAGCTGGAAGATGGAAACTAAGTAGAGGGTGTGGGTGGAGGAAGTAGAAAAGAGGAGCACACTGGGAAGCAGCAGGACAGACAGAGAGAGAGAACAGGGGAAGAACGTTAGGAGTAGAGGAGTCGCAGGAGAGATGTGAGGAAAGGCGTCTTGGGAATTGGAGCAGAGAGGCTCATCCCAGGACAAGGAAGATGCAGGAGCCAGTGAGGGGCTCTAGAGAGACAGAAGGGGTCCCAGGTGCACGGGCAGTGAGGAATCTACCCGTGGCACCCGTATTCAAGTAGATGGTAACCAGGGTCGGCTGGAGGGACCGGGCCGTAGAGGGAACCGGCCCCAGACTAGTGTAGTGACTGAAAGACTCAGCTAGCGAACTGGGGACTGTGGCATCTTCAAGGGCAACAGTCAAAAACCACACTTATTCGCCAAAAAATCGGCCACATAAGGTCAAGGCGACCACGAAAACGTCGCTCAACAGGACCCAAGGCTATCAGCTCAAGACACTGTGTGTGAGGCGCAGTGCAGGAGGCCGAGAGCTATTGCAGCAAGTTGACCCGGGAAGGAACCTCAGAAGGGGGTCTGGGTAAAGTGTTCCCAAGTTACCCGAGAGTTGGCTGGCCTTGGTCTGGGCTATAACAGAGCGGTGCAAGCATTACCTGGCAGCTTCAAATTTACCGTCTTCACGGACAACAATCCATTAACACACTTGGATACCGCGAAGCTTGGTGCATTGGGGCATCGCTGGATGGCCCGACTATCAAACTATGACTTTACCATCAAGTACCGGGCGGGCCGTAAAAATGCAAATGCTGATGCCCTCTCCAGAAACCCTCAAGTACATTTGCAAGGACTTCAAGAAGAGGCGGATGACTTGGAGGAAATGGAACTCCCAGCTTTCCATAAAAGTAGAAAATGGAAAATGACAGAAGACAATATCTACCAGAACCGTCAGAATGTTGCTTTAAACCCGTTGCCTCACTATGGATGGAAAGAGACACAAGACAGTGATCCGGCAGTGAGCCTAGTGAAAGGTAACCCAACCGGATTCCAAACTTGAAAAGATTGCTCCACCAGAGGCCCAATACCTGTGGAAATAAAGAAGCAGGTTATTTATCTATCAAGGCAATTGTGCAGATGGTATATCAACCCCAGAACACATGAAATGGTATGGCAAATTGTGGTTCCAAATAGAGACAGTCAAATGGTGTTGGAGGCGTACTGTAATGCAGAGGTCCCCAACTCCAGGCCTCAAGGCCCACCAACAGTGCAGGTTTTCAGGATCTCCTTAGTATTGCACAGGTGCTAATGTGATCATCTGCACAGGTAATGATTCCAAGCCCTGTGCAATACTAAGGAGATCCTGAAAACCTGCACTGTTGGTGGGCCTTGAGGCCTGGAGTTGGGGACCTCTGCTGTAATGGAGCAGGACACTTTGGATGGAGAAAACTGGAAATATTGTTACGTGAGAGATTCTATTGGATCGGCATGAGGTTTACCATAGATAAATGGTGTAAGAATTGTGGACCATGCTCATTAAGAAGAAAAGACCGTAACAGCCAGAAAGCACCACTACAGCCTATCATTACTAAACAGCCATTAGAACTGGTAGTCTTAGATCACATCAAACTCATACTCCACAGATCAGGCTATACCTATGCTCTTACCATGGTGGACCACTATTCCAGATTCCTTGTGGTAGCTCCGGTAAAGGACTTAACAGCTCAGACAGCAGCAAGAACCTTTCAAGCCTATTTCTGCAGGCCACACGGGTATCCAGAACAGGTATTGACAGACCAAGGTCCTGCCTTTGAGGCGGAGGTATTTCAAGAGTTCTGTCACCTATACGGATGCAAGAAAATTCGTACCACGCCTTACCATCCCCAAACCAACGGAATGTGCAAAAAGATGAATTACATGGTAATAGAATTGTTGAAAACTCTGCCCTTAGAAGAGCGAAACAGATGGCCAGAGAAGTTACCAGACCTTGTTGACATCTACAACAACATCCCTGTAAGCTCAACAAATTGTACCCCTGCATACCTCATGAGAGCAAGACCAGGAAAATTGCCAGTACACTTTGAAATGACCATTGTAGTTACTAAAAAAGACATCTCAGATGCAGATTGGGATACCAGCAGAACAGAACAGTACAAGAAAATACTGGAATGTGTTGAGAGAAGTTTGGCAAAATCCAGAGAGAAGCAAGAAACCAACTTTAACAAAAGCACACAACATCCTTAACACCTGGTGAATTGGTTTTGAAAAGGAAAAGGAGACTCCAGAAATTAGATGATCAATGGGAAGCAGAATCATACACTGTTTTACAATCAAACTTGGACAACCAGAAGACCTGTCTGATCAGCAAAGACAATGGAGAAACAACAGCAACAGTGTCCAGAGATCATTTAAAGAAGTACCCTCAACCTCTACAACCAAAAGAATATGTACCTTGTCCAGAACCCGGAAAAGAGGAGCCAAAGACAGTCCAGACACTCATAGGAGAATTACCCACAGATTGGCCCCAAATAGAAGGTGCATACCTAATATCCATGTTGACATTTTCACAACCAGTAGAAGAACCAAGAGTAGAAGAACCACCCGTTGTAGCAGAGCCAGAGAACCCTGCAATCGGTGTACCTGCCATTCCAACTGTGATGGTACCTTTACACGCCGCGACGGCAGGCTGGATACAGCCCGCTACAGGCTACAAATGTAGCTTGTAGCGTCAATGTAGCCCGTCGTAGCGGCGTCTGAAGACGCGACGCTACAGCCGGCGACAGATACATCTGTTTATGGGCTCTGCTCGAAAACTGATGGCTACATCGCCGATGGTAGCGAGCTGTATCGGCGTGTAAAGAAGCAACGGAAGGGAACTCTGGACACCCTGCGATGTAGCTGCAATGTAGCTAAGGCGTGACCTCGGCTCCGTCTTACCGCGCCCCATGTGCGATCATTGGTGGAAGCTGCTGCGTGCCGATTGGCCCTTGCCGCACAGCCCTCCATCTTGGATGAGCTGTCCCTTCAGCACTACACATACGCGCCGTATGCACGATCATACCTTAGTACAATTACGCGGCCCACAACTTACGGGAAACCAAACCAAATGGCCCATGATTCTCATATACAGTGTGCACATCCTGTAAACACATAATGAATAATGCTGGACACAGCGGTGAAGTATGTTACAGACCGCCATGCCTTATTGAAATGTAGATGACTGCTAAAAGTGGCCCTTCAGTGCCTGTGCGCAACTCACACAGTGATGCACGTATACCCACACCGCATCGAAGAAGATTACTCACTACACAGCGCACAGGCTTGCTGTACGCATCGCTATATAGGTGTTGTTTAGTAGGTGCCGCCGAAGTGGTTCGCCCGTGTCAGCGCGTAGGGCTCGTTCAAAATGTGCGTGACCCCGAACGAAGCCGTAATGACGTCATTACGATAGTTTCAGTTTCACTCTGCCTGCAAGGAGCAGCTCAAAACTCTGCACAGACCTTTTGCAGGCATGGCGGCCGTTACCCGCGCTGCAACTTGGGGCATGGCGGAGCTGATAATCCTGATAGATTATTGTGACCGTTGGGACTATTGGGGCCACCATCACCACCGGCACCCCAGGTTGCGCAATCGGTGCACCGTCCGCCGGATCCAGCGGGCCCTGATCCGCAAACTGGGGGTAGAGCGGCAAGTCAAGCAGATCCAGAAGAAGATCGCAGACTTGAAACAAAAGAGCCCGGGTCGCATACTGGACATCCGTGCCAGGATTGCCAGGCTGCGTGGTGAGTAATAGTTGGGGTCAAACACACACCGCCACATGTGCATGTCCCACAATACACAAAAATGGATGGCAACATATGACAAGGGACAGTGTGGCCTACACAATCCTAAACATCTTCACAGTGTTGTGGTCCTCCAGTCAGCGCACTCAATTTTACACACGCACAGTACATGCATACAACGTGAGGGTATGCATCCAGCATCACCTGGTTGAGGCTAAGTTAGCTGTCAAATACATAGCCACATGACCTATATGTATGGGAACAATGTGTTAGTACGATTTTAGCACTTTTTTCTTTTTTCTTCGGGAATAGCTTCAGAATCCTCATCTGAAGAAGGGCCCCATGCCCCACCCCCAGGTGGCCCATCCACAACACCGCCACATCTGGCTGAAGTGGCACCCTTGGCCACAAGCTCCACACATTCCCCCGGGCCTCAGGAGCAAGACCTGCCGTCACCTACCGGGACAGAGGACCTGGAGGAGCAGTCAGCACCTGGCAGCCCGCTGGAGTGTGACGAGGTGTCGTCATCTGGATGGCTGGAGGAAGACGAGATCACCTCCCCACAGGAGGGCCAGGAGCTGGAAGCACCTGTTGGCCCAGAGGAGGGTGTGCCCTGTAGTCCAGGATCCCTGTTACCACCAAACCACGTAATGTGGCCACGGAGCCCCAGGCAAGGAGTAACACCACCTCCCACTGTCTCCAGCTCAGTGGCGAGTCCTGGGGTGACCATGTCCCCACACAGTGACTATGGTGGTAAGTGTGTTATGTTGCCACATACACCCTGCACACTGATCCATTAATTTCATCTTGCACAACACGATTTCAGTCCACAAAGTTAACAATGTTGTTTAACTATTCATGCAGATGGTGAACGTGCGGGTTCATCTGGATGGAGCTTGAGCCCATCTCTGTCCCCGTCTGATGTTGATGTGGATTTAGAGGAACAGGGTAAGTGGATGGTTGTGTGCAGTCCTGCCTACCCATCACCAGCGACTGCTGTGTCCTAAAGTGTGTGTTTACTCCCAATACAGGTGCCCCTACCATGGAGGAATTCGTCGTTGCCCATCAGGCGTTTGTGTCCCGCATGACCAGGGCTTTGCAGCGTGGCCTGCAGGACCTTGCACGGCTGGGTCAAATGCTGGAGGGCCTATGTCCAGAACATGGATCCCAGCCATGAAGTAGCTGGCTGCATTTTATTCAGGCCAAACATGGCCACAAAAAACTGTTGTCCTAGTTGGACGCTAACAAATTACCCAAGTTGCCTTGTTGGCTTAAAAATGTGGTAATGTTTTTTTTTTTTTATTTTGGCCCCCGTTGGGCTCTTTTCTTATAGTGTCCCACATTGGGACCATGAGGAGTGTGGACTGCCCAGCCCTTTGCCTTCTGTACCTATACTGTCCCACATTGGGACCATGAGGAGTGTGGACTGCCCAGCCCTTTGCCTTCTGTACCTATACTGTCCCACATTGGGACCATGAGGAGTGTGGACTGGCCAGCCCTTTGCCTTCTGTACCTATACTGTCCCACATTGGGACCATGAGGAGTGTGGACTGCCCAGCCCTTTGCCTTCTGTACCTATACTGTCCCACATTGGGACCATGAGGAGTGTGGACTGGCCAGCCCTTTGCCTTCTGTACCTATACTGTCCCACATTGGGACCATGAGGAGTCTTGGATGGCTACACCTATGTGGAAGCTGCATTCTGTGTATTGTGGCATATGGCTTACACACATGTATGTAGCGAATACAATGTTTGTTTACCTTTGTATTTGGCTCCTCATGTCACAACTATAATCTTTGGGTGGAAACCATGTTTTACAGGAAAATATCTCACACACATTACCACACCTCTTTGTGAAAGTGCTAACACAGTACAAAGGAACCTATGGTAGTCCTACTCTGAGGCCATTGGCCCATATTGTGTGGGCTGGCCCAAACTATATTGTGCACAACACCATTCACCCAAGGTTCCCCCCCCATATACCAAAAAGACCACACAATTGAGTATCCTCAAAAATTTAATTACGTCAAAAAGGAAAAGTAACAAACAAATCATATTAAGCAAGTCTGCTAAAAAGTAATCCAAAAAAAACATGTAGAAACAAAAGTAGGTTCCTACAGTTGCAAAAGTCCAGAGTGCCAATTCTGTGCATTGGCTACTAGTGTCCAAATTATTCATCTTCTGTCGGCTCTGACAATGCCGCATCCCCCCTCCTCTGAGGGCAGCCCCGAACTGCCTGAGAACGTCTGGTTGTACGACGACGTGTTGAGGGGGGATGGGGTGACTGTGGCGGGGCCGGTCTTCTCACGGGCCGAGATGGGGCAGCTGGGGAAAGGGGCCACAAGGTGTGTTGCATGGGGGGGGGGGGACGTGGCAGCCCCATTGAAGGGCCCCATCATCGGCAGCATCAGCGGCATTGTTGAAGACCCTCAGAAGGATCTGTTTCTGGAGCGGCTCCATCCCTCGCATTCTGTCGCTCATGTAGAGGGCGGTGCTGTCGATGTGGGTCCGCTGTTCATCCAACAGCACGCGTCGGGCCCAGGTGCCCAGCTCCGTCTCTGGTGGTGCAGGACGTCGGCGACGACGGATCCTGGAGCTGGGCCCTGGGCCTGGACCCACATCACTCGCCCCGCCCTCCTGCTCAGCCCCAGATGTCATGGGCTGAGCATCATCAGCGACAGAATGCTCCGCAATGGAGCCGTCCTCTTCTGGGGCCTGTGGGGGGGAGAGGAAACAAAAGAAAACATTAGTGACGGCAAGGACCACACCATACCATGGACACAGGACACAATATACCACTCCCACTAAAGTAAAGGCACTAACAAAATATATGGAAGTAATCTACAAACAGCAACCCACCAAACTTTAACAACACCAAAACCTGTATTGCGCCTGGACACTCACCTCTACGATTCCCGGTACTCAGCACAATACAGATTTAGGTGTCAGTCACAGAGAGCCGTAACCCAATGAGTACATGTCACCACAACACCTTGATACTGGGGGCTGGGCTGGCCAAACACAGATGTTGGGCACCTTCCCATTTTCAATACTAATATGATGTGAAACCATCAAACCTGCTAATAACGAAAACCCACTTGCACCAGAGCCAACACACATGTGTGCCAGCAAATTGTAGTAGATGGCACTATGTGCCTCTTTCATTTAAATCCAATAATAATTTAAACAACATTACACATGTCATTTTTCCTGTTCCGATATTTGGGGGAAATGCTATTTTGGAATGCGGCTCTCTGCGTTTAATTCATATAATCCAAAATCATGGAAGGAGGGCAGATTCACAGACAGAAAAAGGTTTCCCACACCAAGGCCGAAAATGTGTCCAAAGTGTGCTAGTTCTGGTTTTGGCAAACCACACATGTGAAGGTAACATTGTGGGGCAACACTGTAACACGATTACCCACCTCCTGTGGCGCAGATGGTGATTCATCCGGGCCTACATGGGACGCAGCAACGGGGCGGTTGGTGGTCGTTCGACGCGAGCTCCCCTCATCCAGGATGAAGGTGAAGAGGGGATAGTACCATAGGGTAGGTGATGGTACCTCCTCAGCTCCAGCTCCTGAGCGACGGTGCAGGTATTCATTGTGAGCCCGCATGAACGACTGCCGCATGTTTTTGATTTTTAAGGCCACCGCATGCTGGTCCCAAATCTTGCCTACCCTTGACTCCAAGCGATTGGCTAGAGCCACAAGACTCCTGTAGGCCTCGGACCTCGCTGCCTGGTTTTTATATTGAGGCAGCGAGGTGCGCCACAAACATTCGTGCCGCTGATACTCCGTGAGAAGCTGGGTTTCAAATTCCACAGTACACCTTGGCATCTGGGGAAGACAAAACACAGCCAATCCAGACCGTCACGACACAAGCCATATCGATCTGTCAAAACCTTGTGAACATTATTTACATGCTCATAAGGTTCTCATATGTACATTGTAGGCAGCAATAAGTTTTATTACAACTTGGCCTATGTGTGCCATTTGCACAATGTCACACCGGTCCAAAGTAAAAGACATATGTGACAAAATAACACATGTCAGGTACTCTGTGGCCCCCTAAACATGTGTGAAACCTGATTTAAGAACCCACTGTCCATATTAAAACAACACCTGGAGACGGTGTGTGCGTACCAACCTGTAGGCCAACATGTGAGCAAAGACATTGTGTGGTAGCTACTACCTTTGTACTGAGCAAAATGGTTAACATTAAGCAGATGAGAAAGGAGGGCGTGGTTTGTGCCAAGACTGCACATACTACATGTAATGTGCAAGCACTTCATCATGTAGTTGTGTGGCCATCCATGGGACTACTATTGTAACAGACATAACAAGAATCCCTGCAATGGAGGGACCAATAATTGCAGCCATCAAATGCTGATGTGCCTGACAGTTCTAAATCTCTACTTTATATGTTTGACTCACAAATTACATCAAAGGCCAAATCTATACGCACACAATACCAGTTGAGGCTATACCTGGCTATTACCATACACTAGAAAAACTGACCCATCTGTCTAATTAGAGGGCCAAAATTAAAGGCCGTATCAAAGATGCCCATACACACAATGCCTAAGCGGCCGCCAAAACAAGCATCAGTGTCCCGTGCACTTTCATAGAAACCGCTAAAGAGGCTTACCGTCAGAGCAGCAGAAGATAGGCAGGACACTAGTAGCTCAATGCACATGGACCTCTGGACAAGGTGTAGTGGCCATTGGCCTGGCTTTATAGTCCGCTAAACCAATCACAACGGACACAATGACGCACAGCGTAATGGGACACCTGGGGCCGCAATTAACCTCCGCTAATTGGTGGAGATCGCTGTATCGTGATAGGTTGGCGGCCCTTTAAAAGGTCCGCATGCCGCCAAACATTACGCTTGCTGGCCAGTCCCATTAAGTAAGTATCTGTGGACACACATGGAAATGGCGGGGTGTGGGTGCATATGTTGTTGTTATTTGCGACCGCAGGACACTGTTTTAGCGTAGTGTTTAGGGGTGTGTATTGCTGGGGAAGATATAGTGTACTGTGTGGACTTGGAGTAGGCATTTGGTTTGGTGCTTATGAATCTTTGAACATATACATTGCTGTGTTTGTTTCCAGACACCATACAGGAGATTGCCTGCAGGACTGTAGACAGAAATGTGTTACTCCTGTCATGGATCAATGTCTGCATACTGGTTGTGGCCAATGGAGACTGGGTCGAACGGGGATAGGATGAGACATGGCTTGGAGGTGTGGCACTCAAGACATAACATAGATGGTTCGGACAAATGCCACCAGCAAAAACATATGTAACCATGGGTACCCAACCTCACTCATGTGCTAAGTTGTTGGCTTCTTGTAAGCTTACTTGACCAGCCTATCGGGGTACGTATTGTTTGTTTTAACTCCCAGATTAGGAAATGGCCACATTTTGATTATGGTCTGTGTAATGGCATCTGCAAATTTGTTATCATACATTATTGGTGACACATGTCCCTTTCTAACTCACCTAGGTGCAGATGTTTTACTTTGAAAAACTCCCATAGAAGTTGATGTAGAGGAGGCCATTATCATTGGGCGTCTTCCATTTTGATTGGGGTGACTACTGGGTGTTTGGCTTTCCTGGCTTCAGGGATGTGTTTCGGGGCCTGACGCAAGTTCCCCTCCAGTTGGCTATAGTGTGTCCTCAAAAATAGGTGTGGCTTGCTTAACCTGCTGACATTGGCACATATTGTTCTACGTACTCATGTTGTGCTTTCTCATCTACAGGTGCTGATATTGAGGATGCAGAATATCCATGACCGCAATGTTATCGTGGCTCTTGCGTTGGTGGAAGAGCAAATGTGGCTTCAGGATCGGTATGAAAGGTTGATGAGGCGCAGACAGCGGCGCTTGTGGACCCGTGATTGGCTTCTCAGGCGGGAAACCCGGGGCCACATGCAGCTGTTGCGGGAGCTGGAGATTAACTGTCCTGATGATTACCGCAACTATCTCCGTATGCCCGAGGACTGTTTCACCTTCCTATTGGAGCGTGTAGGGCCAATGATAGCGCGTCAGGACACTATAATGCGCCCATCAGTATCACCTGCGGAGCGGTTGGCGATCACTTTGCGGTTCCTGGCTACAGGGCAGTCCATGACATCACTCACATACATGTCACGTGTCTCCCTGCCCTGCTGAGCCGCCTGATCCTGAAACGTGTTGGGCCATCTGGAGAGCTCTGCAGCCAGCCTACATGAAAATGCCAGAAACAGCCGCAGAATGGCTGGAAGTAGCCCGAGGGTTTGAAACCCGGTGGAACTTCCCCAACTGTGGCGGGGCATTGGATGGTAAGCACGTGAGGATTACCAAACCTGCCAACTCTGGCTCTTTGTTTTTCAATTACAAAGGGTATTGTAGTATAATCCTCATGGCTGTAGTAGATGCCAACTATGAGTTCCTCTACGTGGATGTTGGAATGCCTGGTCGCAACTCAGATGGGGGTGTGTTTGCCCGAAGCTCCTTGGCAACACTACTAGGGAATGGTGGGCTAAACTTACCCTCAAATGAGCACACGACCGAACATCTCAACTTTGCGTTTGTGGCGGATGAAGCATTCCCACTTCAGGAACACCTACTGCGGCCATATCCACAGAGGGCCCTTACTTCTGAGAGACGCATTTTCAACTACCGGCTATCCCGGGCCCGCCGTGTAGTTGAAAATGCGTTTGGGATAATGGCGAATAGATTCCGGGTTTTTCATACGCCTATGCATATGAAACCGGAGTCTATTGACGCGGTAGTGGTGGCCTGCTGTGTGCTGCATAACTTCCTGCGTCGTAGGGATAGGCCATCATACACGCCAGGAGGTTATGTGGATCATGCAGACGCTACAACAGGGGAGCTCCGTCCAGGGTCTTGGCGTGATGAGGGCCATGTGATTGTGCCACTCCAGCCGCAGAGCCATGGCCGCACTCGGCGGGAGGCCAGGGACAGTAGAGACGCTTACTGCTCCTACTTCAATGGGTCTGGTGCAGTGAGCTGGCAGGACCAGGCCATGTAGTTTGGCTGGTTCTGGGAGGTTTATTTAACTTTGCAATGGAGGTGACAGCAGGGTAGCTGCACCCCTTTTCTTTTGTGTTTACCAATTTGTTTTTTTGTTTTTTCCTAATGTGCATGATGTTTAGTTAGTTAGTTAGTTAGTTTATGTTGTTTGAAACTTTTTTTGCTGCTCCACAGGTTCCAATGTGGGTTCAATTTGCTCTCTCTGCAATGTGTTGGCAGATTGTGACATGCACTTTATTTGTTGTTTTTATTTGGATGTATTTTTGGTTACAAATTGTAATCCAAGGTCACGATGAATGATTTTGATTTATAAAATACTTTTTTTGGATCCAAACAAATGTGTGAGCCTGTTTACTTGGTGGAGGAGGGAAATGTGATGAAGTTTATGGTGGGGGCCTGGGATGTCATAGCCACCTATTGGCTGGGATTGTGTAGACAATATGTGTGGGTAGCCATGTTTTTTTCCCAGTCTTTTGGCTAACAGTGTTTGTGGCCATTGTGCGTACATGAGCCTTTATTTTGTTCTAGGCAGAGGGTCACCTGCAGACAGCACATTGATGCAGGACATATTCTTCTCAGGTGTTTTCTAATACACTGTCACACAGATCTTTCACAGGTTTGCTACGGAGCAGTTCCACTACATTCACATCTGTTGCCAGAGATAGATACATACAATGTACACAGAGAACGCACATACTGTGTGTTGTAAGCCGCTCATGTGTGTCGCAGAAACGCACCTCGGCGCTATCTACACACGCCGCTGTCACAAGCGCTGATCGTGCGTGACAGGGCAAACACTTGTACTACGTACACATAGCCCCGGCACCGCTACTTTTATGCACACTGGGTAGATGACTTGCCACCGCTCCTGGGTGACGCTTTACCATCGGTTTAGATGCATTCGCCACACTCCGCCATGTCACAACCGCTTATTCCGTGCTTCACTCCCCTCACTGGTACGTCACGTCTCGGCCATCCGCCCTTTCCGTCGTGCCCAATCACAACTCCGTAGTGTTGGCCAATGGTTGTGGTTTGGGCGCGGCGTACAGGACTGTGGCACGCCTATGTGTTTTACGTCCTGCCTTTGTTGCTCCCACATCACCCTGTGGTGGCGGCGTGTGAAGCGGGTACGCTAAGCTACAGCTGGCTACTTGAGACACCCGGCGATGTAGCTAGCTATAGATGTAGCGTGGCGTAGCGCACCTTGTCGCGGCGTGTAAAGGAGATGCGTTCACCGTTTGTAGCCGTTTGAGCGTGCTCGTGCACGTGAAGTAGCGCGATGTATCCAGCCTGCCGTCGCGGCGTGTAAAGGTACCATAAGAATGAGAAGACATTCAGGCATACCTGTGTTACGCAGATCAACACATGGGTCAGTAAATAGTGTTCACTCTACACCAGGCTCACACACTAGTGGAATACCAGTTTTACGTAGATCAACACGTAGTAACTTAGGTCAAACACCACTAAAGTACAGACGTTAAAGTACAAAACATAGAAAAATGTAAATAAATGTTTAAAATGGAAATATGGAAGCAATGTTAGCGTACAGAAAGGTGAAGAGTAGGTTAAAACAACCCAAACCAGGTACACAACATCAGAAAGAGGGGTGAGTGGAGTTGGCGTAAGGAGCCGTCTAGGGAGAGCAAAATCTTGGCCAATAGGTGACCCCAGGGCCAGGAAGCCTACAGCGCTTATGACTGGTAGAGGCTTCTGCAGTACCTAGGACTCCTACGCTGAGGCAGTCGTAGTAAGTGTTTGTTGTTGTGTTTTGAGCCTACAGAGACTTTACCTGTTTGGACTTTTGAACTTTTTCTAATTTCAAAAATGGACCATAGCCACAGGACTGGTAGTGGCAAAAATACTTTAAACAGCCTGCAGCGGATGGACTAGCGCTGTATGGACTGGTTACCCGTTTTTCCCATTTTTCCCTGGTTTTTGTAAATTTTTAATTTTTGAGACTCTGTTCAAATTTCAAATGTGAATAGTAATGTTATGTTATGGTTGTTGAAAAATGTTTCAGTCCCGGAGGACTGAAGTTAACTAGGGGGGAATGTGGCACCCCTGCGGGGGATTGACACAGGATCCATTGGTGCAGGGAAGGATGAACACCTTGGTACACGCAGCACCCAACACCTTCCACCCCAGACCTGGAGGGGGACCTCCACTGGCTGTCCTTAAGCCAGATCCCCTATAAAGATCCAGGCCTGAGCGGAGGAGTCAGTCAGTCTGCAAGAGGCAGTCGAGCCAGAAGGTAGCCTGCAGTTAGCAGAGAGGAGAGCAGTAGTGAAGGAACTGGTTGCTGGGAACAAGCCAGGCCCAGAACCAGGAAACCTGGCCCACCTGTGCAGGGCCCTAGAGAGATGGACGGAGGCCAGTGGAAGAGGTAGGAAGATGGAAGAAGGGAACAGATCTGAGAACCCTTTAGCCACCCGAAACTGCAGGAAACACTAAGACAGACCAGGAGGATCTACTCCCCCTGAAGTACAGAACAGAAGACACCAAACCTGACCAAGCATAGCACCAGGGAACTAAGCAGAGAATAGGGATCCCACAGAAAGGACCTCATTGTCGGTTGTGGAACAGCACCCTGAGAAGGATAAAGAGCGGCAGGTTCAGCTACAGGCAGAGCTTACCCCAAACACCGCACACACTAACAGAGGAGGCCTCACAATTCTCCAAGGTGAACATCCCAAACTGCACCGAAACCTGGTTACCCTCCTGGACCGTGCCTGTTACCTGACATAAGTAAAAAGGTACCAAAACAGAGACTAATGTGTGTGTGTGCCTGATTCCCCGCCGCCTGCAGCGTTCACACCAGAACCGCTACTTCTACTCCCATCATCCACCCCGCTGCCCTGGGGTAAAGCTCCGCCTGTGGGGAGCTGTACTACCAAAGCTGCATTTCCATCACCTCAGTGGCCGGCCGTAGCGCTGGTAACCCTATTACCAGGTACCATAGGTGGCGTCACGTTAAAAATTCCCCATCCTCATCACCCCCATCTCCATCCACTGAGGGTCCAGGGCACGGAGCCGGGAACTGACCAGCCGTGATCCCCACCGAAGTAAACCACCCGTCCCGGTATCCGAGTACCCCTTACCCTGTCGACTGACTATATTTTGAGGTCTTATTACGTTTATTTAGATTTTCAGATATGAGTAGTGTTGTTTCTGTAGATCAATGTTTAAACCATTGAACTGATTTATATCTCAGGAGTGTACGCTTTTGTTATATTTGTGATTAATAATAATAATAATAATAATTTTATTTATATAGCACCAACATATTACGCAACACTTTACAAATCGGAGGGGCAATATGAGACAATACAGAGTAACAAAAATTCAAAAACCATGAGGAGTGAGGATCCTGCTCGCAAGCTTACAATCTGGAGGAAATAGGGGAGGCACAAAAGGTAACAGTAACAAATTATGTCATATATGGTCCAGCCTAATCAATAATTAGGGGATTCACGTATGAATTCATGAATCGGTCATCGGTCATCGGTTGGGATCGGTACAAGTACAGATAAAGTGCTATATTATGCATGGGGGACAGACAGTCTGCAGGTGCAGACAGATGACACAAGAGGCCAGATTTAGAAAAGGGAAGATAGGAATAGTTAGACAAGTGAGGTTAGGTGATAGGCCAGTCTAAAGAGATATGTTTTTAAGGCTCACTTAAAACTATTGGTATTGGGAATTAATTGAATTGTTCTTGGTAATCCGTTCCAGAGAATTGGTGCAGCTTGTGAGAAGTCCTGGAGACGGGAGTGGGAGGTTCGGATTGTAGCTGATGTCAGTCTTAGGTCACTTGCGGAGTGGAGGGCACGTGTAGGGCGATAGACAAAGAGGAGAGAGGAGATGTAGGGCGGAGCAGAACTGTGGAGGGCTTTGTGGGTGAGATGATAATTTTTTATTGTACTCTATAGCGGATTGGCAACCAGTGCAATGACTGGTACAGGATAGAGGCATTGGTGAAGCGGTTGGAGAGGAATATGATCTTGGCTGCTGCATTGAGGATGGATTGGAGAGGAGAGAGTTTAGTAAGAGGGAGACTGATTAATAGAGAATTGCAGTAATCCAGGCGAGAATAAGGGCAGCAACAGTTAGAGTTTTTGCAGAGTTAACAGTAAGAAAAGGTCGAATTCTTGAGATGTTTTTGAGGTGTAGGTGACATGAGTCAAATATAACCCCAAGACAGCGGGTGTGCTGCTGAGGAGTAACAGTAGAACCACATACAGAAATGGCAATATTAGGTTTCGGAAAATTAGTAGAGGGAGGAAACACGAGAAGTTCAGTTTTTGACAGATTCAATTTAAGGTAGAGAGAAGACATGATGTTAGACAGCAGACAGACAATCACTGGTATTTTGTAGTAATGTGGAGGTGATGTCAGAAGAAGAGGTGTATAATTGGGTGTCGTCAGCATAGAGATGGTACTGAAAACCAAATCTACTGATAGTTTGTCTGATGGGGGCAGTGTATAGAGAGAAGGGGACCTAGGACTGAACCCTGAGGAACCCCAACCGTTAGGGGAAGATGAGAGGAAGAGGAGCCGGCGAAAGATACAGAGAAGGAACGGTCGGGAGAGGTAGGAGGAGAACCAGGAGAGAGCGGTGTCCTAGTGCCCAATAGAGCAGAGCATAGAGAGAAGGAGCAGGTGATCCACAGTATCAAATGCAGCGGGGAGATCCAGGAGGATCAACAGGGAGTAGTGACCATTAGATTTAGCTGTTAGTAGATCATTAGAGACTTTAGTGAGGGCAGTTTCAGTAGAATATCTTATGTAATTAATTACCTGCATTTGATAAGTAACATTATACTCCTTATAGGATCAGGTCTTTTCTGGTTTTATTCAGTTCTATATAGAAAATATTTCATATTATATTGTCATGCTTGGGAATTTAAGGGATGATTGTGTATAGGAGTTATGTAATATATCTTTACATCCTTAGATTCCTTTGAACGTCACAGTAAGGACTTGGGTGGTTATTTTTTTGATGTGGCTAAAGGTAAGATGGTATTATATCAGGAATAGTGGAGTAATGAGAGGTGTTCATATCTAATGGACAGTTATCTGTGATAATGCCTCAGGCACAGATTCTGCCTCCTTTTCCAAGCCGCCCCGTCCATCCATTAATCCATCCCATTCTGCCCCCTCTTCCAGGCTGCCTCATCCATCCATCCCATTCTGCCCCATCCATCCATTCTGCCCCCTCTTCCAGGCTGCCCCATCTATCCATCCATAATATTCTGCCCCCTCTTCCAGGCCGCCCCATCCATCCATCCCATTCTGTCCCCCAAGGCTGCTATCTTCTGCTGTAACAGCACCTTACCTGACTCCACACTCCTGATTCTGGATCCCTCATCCCGGCAGCTTCTTCCTCTGCGGCTCCGGTCTCCAGCTCACCTGCACCCGACACCAGCACCAGGCACCCAGAACCTGCCACCAGCACCAGGATCACCCCTGTGTACATCCATATCCCAGCACCCCTGTCCCATCCATATCCCTGCACCCCTGTGCCCCATCCATTTCCCTGCACCTATCCATATGCCTGCACCCCTGTGCCCCATCCATATCCCAGCACCCCCTGCAAATCCCAGCACCCCTGTCCCATCCATATCCCTGCACCCCTGTGCCCCATCCATATCTCTGTACCCCTGTGCCCCATTCATATCCCTGCACCCCCTGCCCCATCCATATCCCTGTGCCCCATCCATATCCCTGCACCCCTGTGCCCCATCCATATCCCTGCACCCATCCATATGCCTGCATCCATATCCCTGCACCCCTGTGCCCCATCCATATCCCAGCACCCCCTGCGCCCCATCCAAATCCCAGCACCCCTGTCCCATCCATATCCCTGCACCCCTGTGCCCCATCCATATCCCTGTACCCCTGTGCCCCATGCATATCCCTGCACCCCTGTCCCATTCATATCCCTGCACCCCCTGCCCCATGCATTTCCCTGCGCGGCAGGCAGCAGCTCCCAGGCGGCAGTTCCCATGCGGCAGGCGGAGGGCTGCAGCTCCTCAGGAAAACACACAATTACACGGCGCAGCGCTTCCTGAGCCGCCGCCGTCGATGTGCTGCCCGGGCCTCCGCGAGAACTTCAAATTCCCGTCTCTGCTGCTGCCCCTACACACGTGCCGCCTGGGGTGGACCGCCACCTCCGCCCCCCCACGCTACACCAATGCCCCTGACACACAGCAAAACGGGTAAAGCAGTTCCTTGAAACAGAAAACAATGAATTGGCCACCCAGAGTCCTGATTTAAACCCAATAGAAAACCTCTGGAAAATCCTTGGTGACAAAGTTATAGCAAAGAAACCCACAACAGTCACAGAAACTGTGGAAGAGACTGGAAGAAGAGTGGCCCAAAATTACACCAGAGCAGTGTGAGAGACTAATGATGTCCTATGGCCGCAGATGTGCTGAAGTCTTTCAAAGCAAAGGCCTGTACAAAGCAAAGACCCGTACACTTCCTACTGATTGGTGACTATTGTAACCTTCACAAAATTTAGTTTTAATCTTTCTCTGGCTACAGTCATTGTTGTTCTCTAATTATGATAATCATGTTTTGTGTAAAATAAAGGTTTTAAGTTAATGAACGTTGGTTACTTTGGAAAACACTGTTCTAGTGGCATGATGTTCCCCCTACATAAAAACCTTCAAATGATGATCAATGTAGATTACATTCTGTCTGGAAAAAAAAGTGATCCTACGTAGTTCTCTAGATTTGATCGCCAGTTTATATTTAACCGATGGCATGGGTTTTAGTTGGCAACTGTCCTGATCATGGATAGCAGCATCTCTATATTGACAATGTAACATCGAACAGAAGAGAGCTGCATCAGACATCTTGTTTACATACATGTTAAATATTTTTTATGTACATGGTTTATACATAGGTGTATTATATGGATAATAATTCTTTTTCAATGGTAAATAATCATTGCAAATTGTATACATTTTCTAGTAATTATCCATTGCTCCAAATTGTTTTCCCTTTTTCTTGTAGATGGCTGACTTTACTAAAACCTGCATGTTATTTCTTACACATGTTAAAGTAATATATAAACTATATATGGAAGGCCATAAATCAAAGAATAATTTATTTTATTAAGCTTTACAAAATATAAAAAAGGAGATGTGGTTAAAAACAAATGGTACACCACCGATATAGGATCCAAATAATATAAACTTGGTGTGCAAGCAATCGT
The DNA here is from genome assembly GCA_033576535.1 of Allobates femoralis. Lineage (NCBI taxonomy): Eukaryota > Metazoa > Chordata > Amphibia > Anura > Aromobatidae > Allobates > Allobates femoralis. The sequence goes on along the minus strand of JARQOC010000006.1, from coordinate 455,791,040 downwards.
ATATGCAAGTCTGTCAACAAGGTGTATTATCAACTATAGATGTAGACTAAAATGATCACCAATACAGCAAAGAATATTTAAGACAAAATAATTGACAAAAGGTTCTCTACAACGTTGTCAGTAACTGGGAAGGAGAGTAGCATGTACAATCTTAGGGCTAAAAGCCAAAAAAGGTTCATCAGTCTGTATAATGTCACTGGCAGGCAGGCGGAGTACAAATAAAGTGCATGTGTAATTGAATGTAGTCCAACCAAATGACATTTGGGATAATATATATGCAATACAAATATTAAGACCATAAGAAGCTTAGGGTGCTTTCACATAACGATTTTTGTGCATCCGTGGCTGTCCGTTGTAAAACGGACAGCCACGGATCCGATTTGGCCCCTATGTTGTCCTATGAGGGTCGGATCGGATTTGGCCTAATTGGGATCCGATGGTTTTGTGGGATCCGATTTGTGTCCGATTTTTTGCTGGACCCAAAATCGGAGACTGCTCCGATTTTGGGCTCAGAAAAAAATCGGATCCCACAAAATCGGATGGCAATTAGGCCAAATCCGATCCGATCCGTGTCCTTTAACATGCGGGCCTATGGAGCAGGGTCCGAGGAAACAGCTGATCGTTCCTCGGACCCGATTTTAGTGTACTGAGCATGCTCAGTACACTAAAATTGCTCCAACCCTTCTAATTACATTTCTGCAATGTATAATATACATTGCAGAAGTGTAATTAAGTAAAAGAAAGAGTTAAAAATAAAAAAATCACTATGCTCACCTATCCTCGATCCAACGCTGCCTCCCAGCAAGGTCTGTGTGCTTACAGGACCTGTGATGATGTCACAGAGCGTCATCGGGTCACATGACCGCAGTTACCGCGGACCCGGACACAGAATAGGTCACCCCCTGTGGTGTCCTTTCCTATCCGTGGGATCCTAGAAAAAGTAGGATCCCACGGACAGGGAAAAAAATCGTTATGTGACAGCAGCCTTAGAATTAGAGTCGCTGTTCCTATGCTACAAAGAAGAGGGGAAGAATCAAAAGAGATAGTGCTGCAATAGATACAAAGGAGAAGCTAAAAAGAGGTACACTATCGTTCAAAAGTTTGGGGTCACCCAAACAATTTTGTGTTTTCCATGAAAACTCATACTTTTATTTATCAAATGAGTTGCAAAATGAATAGAAAATATAGTCCAGACATTGACAAGGTTAGAAATAATGATTTTTATTTGAAATAATAATTTTCTCCTTCAAACTTTGCTTTCATCAAACAATGCTCCCTTTGCAGCAATTCCAGCATTGCAGACCTTTGGCATTCTAGCTATTAATTTGCTGAGGTAATCTTGAGAAATTTCACCCCATGTTTCCTGAAGCCCCTCCTACAAGTTGGATTGGCTTGATGGACACTTTTTGCGTACCATACAGTCAAGCTGCTCCCACAACACCTCAATGGGGTTGAGATCTGGTGACTGCGCTGGCTGCTCCATTACAGATAGAATACCAGCTGCCTGCTTCTTCCCTAATAAGTTCATGCATAATTTGGAGGTGTGCTTTTTGGGGTCATTGTCCTGTTTAGGATGAAATTGGGTCCAATCTAGCGCTGTTCACAGGGTATGGCATGGCGTTGCAAAATGGAGTGATAGCCTTCCTTATTCAAAATCCCTTTTACCTTGTACAAATCTCCCACACTTTACCAGCAACAAAGCAACCCCAGACCATCACATTACGTCCACCATGCTTGACAGATGGCGTCAGGCCTCTTCCAGAATCTTTTCAGTTGTTCTGCGTCTCACAAATGTTCTTCTTGTGATCCAAACACCTCAAACTTTGATTCGTCTGTCCATAAAACTTTTTTCCAATCTTCCTCTGTCCAATGTCTGTGTTCTTTTGCCCATATTAACCTTTTCCTTTTATTAGCCAGTCTCGGATATGGCTTTTTCTTTGCTACTCTGCTCTGAAGGCCAGCATCCCGGAGTCACCTCTTCCCTGTGGACGTTGACACTGACGTTTTGCGAGTACTATTTAATAAAGCTGCCAGTTGAGGAGCTGTGAGGTGCCGATTCTCAAAGTGGAGACTCTAATGTACTTGTCTTGTTGCTCAGTTGTGCAGCGGGACCTTCCACTTCTCTTTCTACTCTGGTTAGAGCTTGTTTGTGCTCTCCTCTGAAGGGAGTAGTACACACCGTTGTAGGAAATCTTCAGTTTCTTGGCAATTTCTCACATGGAATAGCCTTCATTTCTAAGAATAAGAATAGACTGTCGAGTTTCACATGAAAGTTCTTTTTTCTGGCTATTTTGAGAGTGGCATAGAACAAAGAAATGTAATGCTCCAGATTCTCAACTAGCTCAAAGGAAGGTCAATTTTATAGCTTCTCTAATCAGCCAAACCGTTTTCAGCTGTGCTAACATACTTGTACAAGGGTTTTCTAAACATCCATTAGTCTTCTTACACAGTTAGCAAACACACTGTACCATTAAAATACTGTTGTGGTGGTTGTTCTGAAATGGGCCTCTATACACATATGGAGATATTCCATTAACAACCAGACGTTTGCAACTACAATAGTCATTTACCACATTAACAATGTATAGAGTGTATTTCTGATTCATTTAATGTTAGCTTCATTAAAAAAATGTGCTTTTCTTTCAAAAATAAGGAAATTTCTAAATCACCCCAAACTTTTGAACGGTAGTGTAAGTAGTAGCTGATGGTACAGAGGACAGAATAAAAAAATGAAAAGCACACAGGAAATAAATGGATTATACCAATCGGAGAGTAACAGGGAGGACCCAACACTTGTTTTGCCGAGTTGGCTTTGACTTTTTCAATAAAATTATAAAAAAAGAAAATCACTACTTCCTTGTGTGTGTCCTTTGATGTCTAACAAAACCTTCTTTCAATGTAAAACATTTCCCACATTCTGAACATGAAAATGGCTTCTCCCCTGTGTGAATTCTCTGATGTTTAACAAAATATGATTTATCTATAAAACATTTCCCACATTCTGCACATAAAAATGGCTTATTTCCTGCATGTATTTTCTGATGTCTAACAAGTTGAAATTTCTCACTATAACATTTCCCACATTCTGAACATGAAAATGGCTTCTCCCCTGTGTGAGATTTCTGATGTGTAACAAAATAGGATTTCCTTCTAAAACATTTTCCACATTCAGAACATGAAAATGGCTTCTCCCCTGTGTGAATTCTTTGATGTTTAACAAAATATGATTTTTCTATAAAACATTTCCCACATTCTGAACATAAAAATGGCTTTTTTCCTGCATGTATTTTCTGATGTCTAACAAGTTGAAATTTTTCACTATAACATTTCCCACATTCTGAACATGAATATGGCTTCTCCCCTGTATGAATTTTCTGATGGACAACAAGATTACATTTTTTTATAAAACATTTTCCACATTCTGAACAAGAATATGGCTTCTCACCTGTGTGAATTTTCTGATGTACAACAAGATTTGGTTTCTTCATAAAACATTTTCCACATTCTGAACATGAAAATGGCTTCTCCCCTGTGTGAGATCTCTGATGTGTAATTAAATATGATTTCCTTAGGAAACATTTCCCACATTCTGAACAAGAAAATGGCTTTACTCCTGTGTGAATTCTCAGATGTGTAATGAGATGTGATTGCACATAAAAACATTTCCCACATTCTGAACATGAAAATGGATTCTCTCCCGTGTGAATTCTTTGATGTGTAACGAGAGATGATTTCTCACTAAAACATTTCCCACATTCTGAACATAAAAATGGCTTTTCTCCTTTGTGAATTCTCTGATGTGTAACAAAATATGATTTATCTATAAAACATTTCCCACATTCTGCACATAAAAATGGCTTATTTCCTATGTGTATTTTCTGATGTCTAACAAGACTGAATTTCTTGCTATAAAATTTCCCACATTCTGAACATGAAAATGGCTTCTCCCCTGTGCAAATTCTCTGATGTGTGTCAAGTTGTAATTTATTCATAAAATGTTTCCCACATTCTGTGCATGAAAATGATTTCTTCTCTGTAAGAGCTATTTCATGTTCATTAGTAATCTTAGGACTTTTGTTTTGCATATCGATCATTGACGAAGCAGGAGAAAGGACATGCTGAAAATGATCAGATAAAAGATTTTTTCTGACAAGGTTTTGAGGTATATTTGCAATAATGGTAGGTTCTTCATATGTATTTGGTGTAATATTATCATCTGCTCCAAAAGTTGAAAATATCAGATTTCCATCTGAAATCCTGGTACAGTAATCTGGCAGGAATAAAATAGATTATTTTTCAATTACAGTGCATTGAAATGATATCAATAATATACATTTTATATATTTTCATACAAATTGTAATACAAATCCATTATAAAGTAAAGTAAACAGAAAGCAGGGACTATTAGATTATGATGTAACGGTGACAGGTTGTCCTGTTTATCCTGTCACCAATCGTTACCAGTTATATCAGTTATACCAGTTTTTTCTGTCAAGGGCCATGTGGATATCTACAGCATTTTCCAGCTTTTAAACACTTTTTTTCTCCTAAAGTTGAGGGGGAAATGGGGGTGTGTTTTACAATTCAGACATAGCTTACCGGGGCAGTGTGGTGGAGCAAGTACACAGTAGTTTGGGATGGCATTGCTGCGGACCCGGGGCTCAGAGGAGGGGGTGTCGTAGCGACGGGATGTGAGCTCCATTAATCTGCAATGGCAGTGGAGCAGGTTCACAGGAGGTGGCAATGTCGCAATGCTCCAGGGGCTCATAGGAGGAGGTTTTGCGATAGCTGGATTGCTGGCGCTATTGATCAGCTGGTGATGGACTACAGGAAAATGGCTGGAGAGGCGGTGCCTGCGCAGATTCAGTGCTTGGTTCTCCAAGAGCTCAATTACGCATTTTCTTGAATCCCATTGCGTCAAGCGCCTGCAGATCAATGGCTTCACCTCACACAGCTGTGTCACCTCCTCCTAAAAGCCCCGGGCCTGCAGTATCATTGACCCTGCTACCTCCTGTGAGCATCCTGAGCTGCTCCACCACCACATCAGAAGATCAATGGACCGCACAGATGAATGGAGCATGCATCAAGCCACAGCGAAACCCCCCTCTTCAAGCTCCGGGCCTTCAGCATCGCTGCCCCTGCCTCCTGTGACCCTGCAGAGCCACTCCAAAGCGCTCCCTGGTAAAATACTCAAGGAGTATAAAACACTCTAGGATTATAAAATGATTCCCCATTTTTACATTAAGAATACTATTTTCCTATTTTTCTCCTCCAAATTTAGGGTGCGTCTTATAACCCGGTGCATCTTTTAGTCCACAAAATATGTATATAATCATTCGGAGACTGTAGAAAACTATCAGCTTGAAACTTGTATTGTTATATTAAGTCAAACATTAAATTAACTTGCTCCTAACGTGATGGCTTGGGCTGATTCTCTTTGGTGAGGGATGTGATGATAGGTGATATTGATGACTTCATAACTCGCAACTGCTTTTCCAGATTTGCGTCGGTCTGGAGCGAAATCAACTTTTTGCTACAAGTTTTGTAAACAAAAACTTGAAGCAGAAAGTTGTACCGAGCACGGTTGTATATTACACTGTATGTCTTCTCACAGTTGGAAATTCATCATGGGTCATATTACAATTATAGAACTCAAGCTGTGGGAGGTCTGCAGTAAACATCACATACGTGACACTGAAATTGCAGTATATACATAACATAGGAGACACTGAGACTGCTGTTTATACATATCACAAAGGAGACACCAAGACTGCTGTGAATACATAATATAGGAGACAGGGACTACTGTATATGTATATCACAAAGGAGACTCCAAGACTGCTGTATATACATCACATAGGAGTCACTGGTGCTGGAGCATATGCTGTGCATTACAAAGGAGTCACTGGGGCTGGAGCATAGACATTACATAGGATAGACTAGGGCTGGAGAACATACATCACATAGGACAAAGTGGGGCTGGAGTATATATACATCACAGAGGATACATTGGGGCTGCATAATATACATCACATAGGATACAATGCAGCTGGAGCACATACAACATGTAGCATATAAAGGGGCTGCAGCATGTACATCAAATAGTAGACGCTGGAGTATTTACAATAGGGGAGACTAGGGACTTGAGAATATACATTACAGGGGATACACTGGGACGGCAGCGTATACATCACACATGACACACTGGGGCTGCAGCATATACATCGCAGGAGACACGGGGGCTACCGATGCTGTCTCCCTCTATGCGACAGGAGGGCACTTAGCACTAACTCTGCCCACAAAGTATGTCCAGATGCTGGTATTGGCCAAAATCAGGACGTAATCCTTAATTGCATATGCTGATGTATTCTGTTGTAAAGGAATTAAAGGGTCAGCAAAACAGGGCTGCCAGCCTGAGCACCGTTGTCCTAGGGAACCTGCCAGAGGCTGGAAAAAAGCTCATCATGGGCCATAAGCGGCTGGATGGATCTCATCCTTGTTATTTGGTCAATGGAGATCCATAAAGGTGCCTATAAATCAGTGTTATCATTTGGTGCTTGCTTTATACCTTTCCTGTCAGATACATGCAGTCTAGCACAGAGCAGGGCAGAGGGGAGGATTTATGGGAAGTCAGGTATTTGGAGCAAGTGTAGCGGTTTGTACTTTTTTTTTTTTTTTAAATGAAACTAAGGAGTGAATACAAAATAAGAGAATAAGTTATTTATATTCTTTTATACATGATGGCAGCCCATGGAAACATTAGCTGTCATCATCAATATATGAATGAGCAGTGGAGGATCTGAAATTTCCAATAGTGTCATCTGTAAGCCATGGTTGCCACTCCCAGGTTCATTGCCCACTTAGCTTAGGCTGCTTTCACACAGCGTTTTTCTGTGATCCGTGGCTGTCCGTTGTAAAACGGACAGCCACGGATCAGATTTTGGCCCCCATGTTAGTCTATGGGCATGGATCACATCGGATTTGGCCTTATTAGCATCCGATTTTTGTCGGATCCGATTCTGGCCCATTTTGTGCTGTGCCCAAAATCGCAGCCTGCTGTGATTTTTGGCACAGCGGGTCAAATCGGACCGAATTGGATCCGACCTGATCTGCGCCAAATAACATGGGGCCTATGGAGCGTGGGTCCGAGGAAACAGCTGATCATTCCTCGGACCTGATTTTAGTGTACTGAGCATGCTCAGTACACTAAAATAGCTCTGTGCCATCTAATATCACTTCTGCAATGTATATTCATACATTGCAGAAGTGACATCTGGTGAAAATAAAGGGTTAAAAATAAAAAAAACTTTATTCTCACCTGTCCTGCGATCCAGCGATGCCTCCTGTGCTCGGCTCTGTGCTTCTAGGACCTGGCCTGACGTCACAGTGCAGTCACATGACCGGTTATGGCAATAACCGGTCATGTGACTGTGACATCACGCCAGGTCCTGTGCATCAGAAGAAGAGAAGCTGAAGCACCGCGGGCCTCCTGGATAGGGGAGAGTGGAGATTTTTTTTATTTTTTAAGGCCTGGAAAGAGGGGGACAAAGAGGGGGGACAAAGAGGGGGGACAAAGAGGGGAACAAAGAGGGGAACAAAGAGGGGGCGAAAGAGGGGAGACATAGGGGACAAAGAGGGATCGAAAGAGGGGACAAAGAGGGAGCAGAGAGAGGAGGGGAGAATGGTGACAGGAGGAGCAGGGATAGGAGAGAGGATCCAAACTGATGCTGCAAAATATCGGGATCGGATGCCTATTTGGCATCCGATTGCAGTCATCAGTTTGGATCCGTTGCTGTCCGAGGGGTGCTGCAAAAAGTCTGATCCCCTCGGACAGCACAAAAACGCTGTGTGAAAGCAGCCTTAAAGGCTATGAAAATCAGTGACTATATGTTTCAGTAGTTAATAAGGTCGCACTTATCTGTTTTTACCATTGAACTTTCTTCTTGATCAGAAACTCTGATAGCTGTTTTTTCACATTTTTTATGATCATATATTTTCCCTTAGGAGAGAAGGGGTCATTTCATCAGCACTAGTCACATGGTATGTTTCTAAAGCTGTTTACCATAACCTCACCCACACACTGCCAAACCAGTATAATAGTGGTCCACGAGTAGCACTCCTTTTGCTCTTTGCAGTCACTTTTTGCACAATTATTATTGCACTTTATTGGATATTTGTATTTGCTATTATATTTTTTATTACCAATTCAAATATTTTTTCATGAATTACTACTTTATGCACTTTTCTCCTCTACATTTGTTACTGGAAGAATAAAATAGTATTATCACTTATACTGTATGGGGAACGGCATAAAATATAAAAGCAATTCTTGAACTGCTGATTTGTTTATTTTGCCTCCAAAAGATCACAATAGGGCTTGAGTTACATTTATTCTGCGCTCTACACTGAGCCCTTACATCAGGTTTTTCGTGTAAATCCATGAAAAATGTGATTCAGAGAAAGCCCCCGATAAAGAAATCCCTATGCGACAGGTGGAGTCACTTTGGACTCTGGACTGTCTGGCCTATGATCTGCCAGTGTCTTTTTTTAAGCATGGTCGACCACAGTTCTGTGCACCTCTGAAACGATGGACACTGTGAGAGTCATGTGGGATTAGTGGATGAGGGCAGATATATCTCTCCCAGGTATCTGTCCTATGCAACCTAACCTGGTCAGTATCACCTGGCTGCTAATGAATTAGTGGGAGGCGGTTGGGGTAGGTAAAAGGAGTCTGGGAGGTCGGGCGGGGCCCTCTCTCGGTCTGTGAACACAGGAGGCCTGACTGTGCATGGAGACGCATGTGAGTGAAAGCAGTGAGCTTTGGTTCGATGGTTTGGCTGAAGGGAGAAGCCCTTCAGTCTATAGTGAGGTTGTATTATGTTTAGTTAGTGCCGGACAGGCAAGGATTTTTGTTTGCTGTTTTGTTTTATTTCTGTTTGCTTTCACTGCAATAAACTCTGGCCCAGGGCCAGTGGCCTCTAAGCCTCTGCTGGTGGACTGAGTGACACACGACACATACGTGCCCTTTGACCTGGCAAAGGCGAACCCCGAGTGTGTTCTTACATATTGGTGGAGAATGCGGGCAGCATGTTAAAGTGTCAACATGGAAGACGTGGTGAAAGCGCTGGTACAATCCACAGCTGTGCAGCAAGAAGCTAACCGCTTAATGACAGCCCAGCTGAGGGAACTGGTAGAAATGACCACGAGAGACCGCCAACTGCTGCAGGAGGTGGCGCAGCGCCTTGCGAGCGCACCAGAGGTGAATCCGGAAGCTGCCCAGAGGGAGATTCATGTGAGTCGGTACTGGCAGAAACTGACTACAGAAGATGATGTCGAAGCTTACCTGACCACGTTTGAACGGACAGCGGAACGGGAAAAATGGCCGAAAGCACCTTGGGCCGGCTTGCTGGCTCCGTTTCTGGCCGGTGAGGCCCAAAAGGCGTACTACGATCTGGAGCCTGAAGCAGCGCAGGATTTCGATAAACTAAAAGCCGAGATCCTGGCCCGGCTGGGAGTGACGATGGCGGTACGAGCTCAGAGAGTGCACCAATGGACTTATCAGCCCGATAAACCACCCCGATCCCAGATGTTCGACCTCATTCACCTGACGAAGAAGTGGCTACAACCCGAGGTGTTGACAGCGCCGGAGATGATCCAAAGAGTTGTCTTGGACAAATACCTGAGAGCCTTACCGGCCGCCTTGAGAAAATGGGTGAGTCATGGAAACCCCACGACCGCAGACCAGCTCGTGGATCTAGTGGAACGTTATTCCGTGGCGGAAGGACTCATGGACGACGCCACAACGTCCTCCCTCCTCCCCCTCCTCACGGGGATCTGGTAAGACTGTATCGGGGTCTAGGGGAGGGGGAAAATATTCGAAGACAGGGGGGGAGGAAAACGGGACTGCCGGACCTATGAGGCCTAAGGGACCGAACTATGGACTAAGCAAGGGGTCTGTGAGGTGTTTTCGCTGCCAAGAGGTGGGCCACATTGCTGCGAACTGTCCAGTAACTATCGAACCGATGCAGTGTGATGTCACGACCTGTGAAAAACGTGTGGCTATGGTTGCACGGGTGGTGTGTGTTGCGGCCGGTCAAGGCGATATGGAGAAACACCTGTGTGACCTGTCTGTTAATGGCACGAATGTGGTGGCGCTGTTAGACTCTGGGAGTGTGGTAACGCTGGTCAAGGCCAGTCTGGTGTCAGTCCCGACTGGTCCGTCAGATAAGTTTTCTGTGACGTGTGTGCATGGGGACACCTGCTCGTACCCCACCACTGTCTCCTGCATTACTACCCCCTATGGGTCTGTGTATCATAAAGTGGGACTAGTCCCAGCCCTATTGCATGATGTCATTCTGGGTAGGGATTTTCCCCACTTCTGGCAGTTGTGGGAGAACCAGTTGGTACTCCGGGGGAGCGGCACAGGGGACCCTACTCCAAGGGGCCCTGAGCCACTGGAGGAGGGGCCCTCAGGGGCTCCCGGGAAGCAATCCCCTGAGGACAACCTTCAGTTCCCGTTGTCAGTCATGGCTGGTGATTTCGAGGAACCCACGGCAGGGGCGGAGGTGGACAGCCATCCACCTTCCGGTTTGCTGGAGTTGGAAGTTCAGAAAGACGACTTCCAAAGCGAGCAAATAAGGGATCCTACCCTGTCTCAGGCTAGAAAAAATGTCAAGGTGGTGAACGGAGTACAGGTGGATGCCGATGCTCGGCTGGCATATCCTCACATGGCCATAGAGAATGACTTTCTCTATCAGATAGAGAAAAAGGGGGAAGACACGGTGCAACGGTTGGTAGTGCCAAAACCCTACCGGCAGAGAGTGCTGGCCCTGGCACACACACACGTTATGGGAGGCCACTTGGGGGTCCAAAAAACTACCGAAAGGATATTACACTGTTTTGTATGGCCGGGCATGCACCATGATATTCGCACGTATTGCGAGTCGTGTCCGGAATGCCAAATCACTGCACCCAGGCCCCATCTGTGTAGCCCCTTGGTACCCCTACCTATCATCGAAATCCCGTTCGAGAGGATTGGGATGGATTTGGTTGGGCCCCTCCCCAGGTCTGCACGGGGACACCAGCACATCCTTGTCATCTTGGATTATGCCACTCGCTACCCCGAGGCCATTCCTTTGCGTAACACGGCCACCAAGACCATTGCCAAGGAGCTGGTCCATGTGTTTAGTCGGGTCGGTGTCCCGAAACAGATACTCACCGACCAGGGGACCCCCTTTATGTCGAGGGTAATGAAAGAGCTTTGCAGGCTCTTACAGATATCACAGCTACGCACCTCTGTCTATCATCCTCAAACAGACGGACTGGTAGAGCGGTTCAACAAAACCCTGAAACAGATGCTCCGAAAGGTGATAGACAAAGATGGGAAGAACTGGGACTACTTGCTCCCATATTTGCTGTTTGCCATCCGGGAGGTACCCCAGTCTTCCACCGGATTCTCGCCTTTCGAACTTCTGTATGCCAGACGTCCCCGGGGTCTCTTGGACGTCGCGAAAGAAACCTGGGAGGGACAGGTTACCCCATTCAAAAGTGTGATAGACCATGTAACCCAAATGCAGGATCGTATTGCGGCGGTTATGCCCATTGTGAAAGAGCATATGATGCAGGCTCAAGGGGCGCAGAAGAGGGCTTATGACGGGGGCCAGGGTCCGCTCTTTTGCACCCGGAGATAGGGTGTTGATCCTGGTACCCACGGTGGAAAGTAAGTTCCTGGCAAGGTGGCAAGGCCCCTTTGAAATTCGGGAAAGGGTAGGTGAGGTAAACTACAAAGTGTACCAGCCTGGGAAAAGAAAACCCGAACAGATTTATCACGTGAATCTGATAAAACCTTGGAAGGACCGTCCGGCTCTGTCAGCGGGACTGGCCCTTCCGATCCGCACACGGACCCTGCCCGAAGTCCAGATTGCGGAGACTCTTTCGGAGCGGCAAAAGACAGACGTCAAGCAGTTTCTCTTAAACAACCAACAGTTCTTTTCTGAGAAACCGGGACAGACTACGCTCCTTAAGCATGATATTATAACAGAGCCAGGCGTAACCGTACATGTAAAACCTTACCGTATCCCGGAAGCTCGGCGGGAAGCCGTCTCCCGAGAAGTGAAGTCGATGTTAGAGCTAGGAGTGATTGAGGAATCGCATAGTGCCTGGTCGAGCCCAATTGTATTACTCCCTAAACCAGACAGCACCATTCGGTTCTGCAATGACTTCCGGAAACTGAATGCAGTTTCCAAATTTGATGCGTACCCTATGCCACGGGTCGACGAATTGATAGATCGGCTTGGAAAAGCCCGGTATATCACGACCTTAGATTTAACGAAGGGGTACTGGCAGATTCCCCTGACGGAGGCAGCCAAAGAGAAGACTGCGTTTTCTACACCGGACGGGTTATATCAGTATGTGCATATGCCGTTTGGACTACATGGGGCACCAGCGACATTCCAAAGGTTGATGGACCGGGTCCTGAGGTCACATCAGCAGTACGCTGCAGCCTATTTGGATGATATCGTCATCTACAGCCTCGAGTGGGAGACCCACCTCCAGAAAGTGCAAGCTGTGATAGAGGACCTGCGGAAGGCAGGTCTCACGGCCAACCCCAAGAAATGTCATATCGGGCTGGAAGAAGCCCGGTATTTGGGTTACGTTATCGGGAGGGGAATCATTAAGCCCCAGTTGGACAAGATACATGCCATTCAGAACTGGCCACAACCAATAAACAAGAAGCAAGTGAGGGCTTTCTTGGGGATTGCAGGCTATTATCGCCGGTTTATTCCCAATTTTGCAGCCATTGCGGTCCCCCTGACGGATCTTACCAAAGGGAAGGATTCTGTCATGATCAAATGGACCACGGCAGCGGAAGAAGCCTTCCATGCCCTAAAGCTGGCTCTTTGCTCTCAACCTGTGTTGGTGGCTCCTGATTTTCTTAGTGAGTTTGTAGTCCAAACGGATGCTTCCGACACTGGTATCGGGGCGGTGTTGTCACAACTGAGGGACGGAGAGGAACATCCGGTCCTTTATCTGAGTCGGAAGCTAAATAAACACGAACGGAGGTATGCCATTGTGGAAAAAGAATGCCTGGCCATTAAGTGGGCTCTCGAGTCCCTCAAATATTACTTGGGGGGCAGGAAGTTCCGGCTGATCACCGACCATGCCCCTCTCAAGTGGATGCACTTGAATAGGGAACGGAATAGCCGGGTGACTAGGTGGTTCCTTGCCTTGCAGGCCTACAATTTTACAGTGGAGCATCGCCCAGGGGTGCAGATGGGGAATGCTGATGCCCTGTCACGGGTGCACTGTTTTGTGGGCGCCATTGCTCAGCCGGAGTGGTCTGAGCAGAGGGGGGGATATGTGAGAGTCATGTGGGATTAGTGGATGAGGGCAGATATATCTCTCCCAGGTATCTGTCCTATGCAACCTAACCTGGTCAGTATCACCTGGCTGCTAATGAATTAGTGGGAGGCGGTTGGGGTAGGTAAAAGGAGTCTGGGAGGTCGGGCGGGGCCCCTCTCTGTCTGTGAACACAGGAGGCCTGACTGTGCATGGAGACACATGTGAGTGAAAGCAGTGAGCTTTGGTTCGATGGTTTGGCTGAAGGGAGAAGCCCTTCAGTCTATAGTGAGGTTGTATTATGTTTAGTTAGTGCCGGACAGGCAAGGATTTTTGTTTGCTGTTTTGTTTTATTTCTGTTTGCTTTCACTGCAATAAACTCTGGCCCAGGGCCAGTGGCCTCTAAGCCTCTGCTGGTGGACTGAGTGACACACGACACATACGTGCCCTTTGACCTGGCAAAGGCGAACCCCGAGTGTGTTCTTACAACACCAATGAACAGAGATCAGACAGAATCCAGAGTAAGGCTGGAGGCACACTGCCATGCATCAAACACAGAGCGTGTTTGATGCATGACAGGGATGTGAGTGTTGTGCATGTTTTCTGTGAGTGTGGTGCGAGTGTGGTGCATGTGGGTGTTTGGGCATGACTGTATGCATGTGTGTGTGCTGCGACTGTGCTGCGTGAGTGTGTGGTGCGACTATGTGTGATGCTGTCCGCGGTCCTGAAGCAAACTTCAGGACCGTCGACAGCATTTACCAGCATATTCAAACACAGCTGCTGTCAAAGCAGCGATGTTTGTAATTGCCGGGTTGCCAGCGCAGCCACCAATCAGCTGTCACCGCTGTGTCAGCAGCGGTGAAAGCTGAATGGCTCAAGCGCCCAGTAAACGCTATCCATGGTGCTGAAGTTTTATCTTCAGCACCGTAGATAGCTTTTACCATCCGCTTTAATCATTCAGCTTTCACCGCTGCTGTCACAGCGGGTAACAGCTGACTGGTGGATGTGCCGGCAACCTGGCAATTACAAACAGCGCTGGTTGCTGACCGTGGTGCTGAAGCTGTTCAGATTGTGGTCAGCAACCAGCTTTAACGATCAGGACCATGGAGAGCGCCTGACTGAATCCTGCAGATTGCCAGAGAAAACAAAAATATAGTGAAGTGCTGTAATTGCTGGCTTTTAATAAAAAAGATGCATTAACCCCTGCAGACACATTATGACATGTCAAGTTGTGTTCAGGGAGTGTGGACATAACTGGACACAACCTGGCATGACAGCACCATGGGGTTAAACATACATAACTAGCTTATTAACCATATCTGCAGCCTCCCGGCTGACATACAGCACAGAGGCTGCAGATGGGGTTAATATGTCGGTTAACCCTGGGAAGTTTAACAAAATGATGCTGTCAAAGCAGCAGAAAGCCCGACATAGCTATTATATCTACAGATGTTTATCTGTAGATATATAGCTATCAGGCTTTCCTGTGTAGGAGCTATAGCACATAGAGATTTCCTCGCACCCATAGACTTCCATTAGCCCCTCGCACGTGAAACACACGTTCAGTCGAAGCATGCTGCAACTGAACTCGCATTTGACTCGCAGAGCGAGTTCAGCGCAGGGGACACGCACCAGTGTGCCCTGCCTGATATGGCAACACTGGTCCGAGGCAATGTGAGGGAAACTCGCATTGCACTCGCGCGAGTCACTCGCACGAGTCACTCGCACAGTGTTCCTTCAACCTAACTGTACATATCTCATCATGGTGAATCCCTCAGGGCTTTCATCTGAATCACGTCATTTAAAGATTCGGTAGAGGTAGAACAAAGGCTCTAGAAAAGTGACGTGGCTCACAGCTCTCTAAAGCCCCTTTCACATCAGCTTTTATTTCAAATCGCAGCAGATGCGGTGAAAAAACCGCATATGCCGCGATTACCGCATACCGGCTGTACTTGCGGCGCGGTTGCGGCAAGCCCCATACAATGTATAGGCGGGCTTGCGGCAGGTGCGGCAAGTGCGGTTTTGGCACTTGCAGCCGCGAAAAAAAACCGCGGCTGACCGCGGTTTTTTTTGCGGCCGCACATGCCGCAAGTGCCAAAACCGCACTTGCCGCACCTGCCGCAAGCCCGCCTATACATTGTATGGGGCTTGCCACAACCGTGCCGCAAGTGCAGCCGGTATGTGGTAATCGCGGCAGATGCGTTTTTTTCACCGCATCTGCCGCGATTTCAAATAAACGCTGATGTGAAAGGGGCCTAAGGCTGCTTTCACATCAGCGGTTTTGAGCTGATGGCAGTTGCGGTGAAAAAAACACAACTGCCGCGATCAGCGCAAAACCGCTGATGTGAAAGGGGCCTAAAATAGTTACAGTGAATTCTGCGCTCCGAAATCAAAATGGCCCCTCCCTTCTGAGCACAACTGTGTATATAAACCTCAGAAAGTGACCACATGTTAGTCATTAATGTAGCGAGGAGTGCTCACTAAATTTACGGTGATTAGATGAGAAGGATAAGGGACTCAAGGTTGATAGACAAGGTGTTGGGGGTTGGCAGCCTGCAGAATGAGTCAAATTCAATATGAGAAGTGGGGGGTTCATGTTTATGTTTTTTGAAGGCAAGGCAGCACCTACTTCAGCTGGATGTGCGTCTGAAGATGCACATCTAACTGAAATGCATTACGGCACAGAGACATGTTGGGTGCCTCCACGGCAATACATGCTGCCTGTATCTGGTGTCCGGGGCGGCACATGATAGGGACGTCATGTGCCATGGTGCAAACGCCGATGTCTGATGCCAGCCACACTGGCTACAGAGGACACCGGGTGATGTGGGAATGGAGGAACGATGAGAATATTTTTGTTTTTAATTATGTTAGTCAGAACGGAGACATATATACCAGGATAGGGACATATATACAAGGATGGGGAACATATATACCAGAATGGGCCAAGGGTGAGGAGTATATATACCAGGATGGGGGACATATATACTAGGATGGGGAGACATATTTACCAGGATGGGCACAGGATGGGGGGACATATATACCAGGATGGACCCACATATATACCAGGATGAGAACCATATATACCAGGACCAACAAGGGGACATATATACCAGAATGAAAATCTTATAAACCTGGATGTCCATATTTACCAGGATGGGAATCTTATATACTAGGATGGGCCCAGCAGAATAAAGACAAAATACAGTGCCTACAAGTCGTATTCAACCCCCTGCAGATTTATCTGGTTTGATAAGATGCAAATAAGTTAGAGCCTTCAAACTGCAAACGAGAGTAGGATTTATTAACAGAAGCATAAATCTTACAAACCAAAAAGTTATGTTGCTCAGTTGAATTTTAATACATTTTAAACATAAAAGTGTGGGTCAATTATTATTCAACCCCTAGGTTTAATATTTTGTGGAATAACCCTTGTTTGCAATTACAGCTAATAATCGTCTTTTATAAGACCTGATCAGGCCGGCACAGGTCTCTAGAGTTATCTTGGCCCACTCCTCCATGCAGATCTTCTCCAAGTTATCTAGGTTCTTTGGGTGTCTCATGTGGACTTTAATCTTGAGCTCCTTCCACAAGTTTTCAATTGGGTTAAGGTCAGGAGACTGACTAGGCCACTCCAACACCTTGATTTTTTCCCTCTTGAACCAGGCCTTGGTTTTCTTGGCTGTGTGCTTTGGGTCGTTGTCTTGTTGGAAGATGAAATTACGACCCATCTTAAGATGCTTGATGGAGGAGCGGAGGTTCTTGGCCAAAATCTCCAGGTAGGCCGTGCTATCCATCTTCCCATGGATGCGGACCAGATGGCCAGGCCCCTTGGCTGAGAAACAGCCCCACAACATGATGCTGCCACCACCATGCTTGACTGTAGGGATGGTATTCTTGGGGTCGTATGCAGTGCCATCCAGTCTCCAAACGTCACGTGTGTGGTTGGCACCAAAGATCTCGATCTTGGTCTCATCAGACCATAGAACCTTGAACCAGTCTGTCTCAGAGTCCTCCAAGTGATCATGAGCAAACTGTAGACGAGCCTTGACATGACGCTTTGAAAGTAAAGGTACCTTACGGGCTCGTCTGGAACGGAGACCATTGCGGTGGAGTACGTTACTTATGGTATTGACTGAAACCAATGTCCCCACTGCCATGAGATCTTCCCGGAGCTCCTTCCTTGTTGTCCTTGGGTTAGCCTTGACTCTTCGGACAAGCCTGGCCTCGGCACGGGAGGAAACTTTCAAAGGCTGTCCAGGCCGTGGAAGGCTAACAGTAGTTCCATAAGCCTTCCACTTCCGGATGATGCTCCCAACAGTGGAGACAGGTAGGCCCAACTCCTTGGAAAGGGTTTTGTACCCCTTGCCAGCCTTGTGACCCTCCACGATCTTGTCTCTGATGGCCTTGGAATGCTCCTTTGTCTTTCCCATGTTGACCATGTATGAGTGCTGTTCACAAGTTTGGGGAGGGTCTTAAATAGTCAGAAAAGGCTGGCAAAAGAGATAATTAATCCACACATGTGAAGCTCATTGTTATTTGTGCCTGAACTACTTCTTAATACTTTAGGGGGCCCAAACAGAATTCTGGTGGTTTGAGGGGTTGATTAATAAATGACCCTCTGAATTAACTTTTAACGCTTTAAAAAGAAAAAAAAAATTTTTTGTGGCACTGCATTTCCCACTTCCAGGCTGATCTACAGTCCAAATATCACAATGCCAAGTTGATTCCGCATGTGTCAACCAGCTAAATCTGCAGGGGGTTGAATACTACTTGTAGGCACTGTATACCAGGATGTGGGACATATATACCAGAATTGACAAATATATACCAGGATGGAATGAAAACACAAGTAAACACAAAATGCAGTTTTCAAACTTCATTTTTATTGGTATTTTTTTATCAATATTGTATTACAAACATTGAGCATATGGTTTACAACCAGATATATCATCATGGAACAGTACCTCTACAAGTATAAATTAACATGTTCCGCTTTATGCGTGTTACATAAACTTTTGTATTTCGCTCTCCAAGCAGGACACAGGATTTCCAGTGCTCTATTTCAATATTACAAGGATACAATCTCAGAACTTTGTTTGTTTTTTCAAGACATCTTACAATTTCAGTTTACCCAGGGTGCCCCCTAGATCTTCCAATAAGTACCACGACGTTCCTGTGAGTGGGTGTACTAACTGACGAATCTCTTCAGATGACATTTGGGATTCTATAAACCCTCTCCATTTTCCCATAAATGCTTTAGTGCCGCGTTCTTTGTCTCGGAGGACCTCCCTCCTATCTACTTCGAGCGCTCTTTTTAATCCCATTATCACCTCTAATTTCCCCGGCATATCTGGTCTAATCCAATAGGTCAGCAGTAAATGTTTTGCTAGTAAAATTAGAGTATGAGCCACTTTCAACCCCTCTCCCCTACCTTGTGGTGCCTCTATATCCTGAAATATCCAGATTTTCGTGTCCAGTTGAAAAGTTATCTTACATACTGTTGAGCATAATTCTCTAATCAACTTCCAGAATTTCTGCACCTTCGGACAAGTCCATATGCCATGAATCATGTCCGTTTTAGATTGATCACATTTCGGGCAGCTGTTTTTCCTGTCAGGATTTGTCACTGATGCTGGTATATTAAACCCATAAACCGTTCCGTGCATTATTCGATAATGTGAATCACGCCATTGCTCATTTAGCACATTGTGTCTTAGTTTGTT
The DNA here is from genome assembly GCA_033576535.1 of Allobates femoralis. Classification (NCBI taxonomy): domain Eukaryota; kingdom Metazoa; phylum Chordata; class Amphibia; order Anura; family Aromobatidae; genus Allobates; species Allobates femoralis. Next base: position 455,771,976 of record JARQOC010000006.1, on the reverse strand, counting down.
CCAACCTGACAAGATATTTTCCTCCGCCGTGTCATGTTCTAGAAATTTACGCCACTTTTGAAAGGGGGCCGATGTTCTTCTGGGTAATAGCACTTCTCTTAATGACCCGTATATCTCAGATATTGTGAGTTGACTCGTGTCTAACGTTAGTATCCTATCCCAGATATTGCTATGAACCTCTTTCGTCAAATCTTTCAAATTGGCCATTATGTGGTGTTTCAATTGAAGGAATTGCAGGTCTTGTACGCCTCCCAGACTATATCTCTCTGTCACCTCGTGTTTTGTCATCCACCTGGCCTCTGACATATGCATCAAATCACCCATCTTACAAATCCCTTTTTGTTTCCATTTAGCAAAGAGGGCGTTTTCACTCCCCATTGGAAAGTCGGGATATTCCCATGGGACGAGATATTTGGACACCCTCCAGGATAGGCCACATTTTTTTCTAACTGCCTTCCAGGTCAGGATAGTGTCTCTGAATACTGCTGACGATTTTATATGGGTTGGTAGACCTGCCATTGACGTATGGAGTAGTGATCCTCTCTCCCAAGGCGCACAATATGCCATCTCTAACTTTTTGTCCGAGTATCTTTCCGTGTTTTTTTAGCCACTCAACTACATGTCTAAGGAGACAAGCCAAATTGTATCCTCTGATGTCCGGGAAATTAGTACCCCCCCTCTCCTTCCCTCGGGTCATAACTCCCAGGCTCAGTCTCGAACGTTTGCCCCTCCACAGGAAATTCGTGAAAGCTCTATTTAGCCTGGTGATATCTGCCCTTTTCAATAGTAGAGGTAGAGTCTGGAGAGGATATAAAAGTCGAGCAAAACTGATCATCTTCACTAGGTGACTACGACCTAATAGAGATAATGGTAGCTCCCTCCATTTTTTCAGCTCTTTCTCTATTTTTTCGATGAGTGGGCCATAGTTAAGGGTATAAATTTGTTCCGAAGTCCTCCCCAATTTCAACCCCAAGTATTTGACATATGTGGGCTTTATTGGTATACCTATCTTTCCTAATGCTCCCCCTTTGTCCTCCCCCCCTCTAATTTTCAGGAGTTCACATTTTTTCCTGTTCAACCTGAAGCCCGAGAATCCACCATAGCACTCTATTGTATTCAAGAGCATAGGGAGATCGCGAACTGGATTGTTCATGAACAATATTATATCGTCCGCAAACAAAGCAGATCTCAGTGTCTGCTCCCCTACTGAAATGCCTTCAAAGGGACTACAGTTGTTCATGTATCGTGCCAAAGGTTCTATAGCTAGGTCGAACAGGAGCGGTGATAGCGGACAGCCCTGCCTTGTGCCCTTTTGCAAAGGAAATGTGGGGGAAAGAAAACCCGGCGTATGGACTCTAGCTGTTGGGTTGGAATACAGAGATCTCAGATACTGTCTAAATCTCCCCTGTATCCCAATGCGATCTAGGACCAGACCCAGCCATGGCCATCTCACATTATCAAATGCTTTTTCAGCGTCTAATGTGACCATGGCTGGGTCTCCCGCCCCTTCTTTAGCGCCAAATCGAACTATATCTAATGCTAATAGGGCTTTGCGCACATTTGTTACCGCTGACCTCCCTTTTATGAAACCCGTTTGGTTACTTTCAATCAGGTCTGGTAAAACCTTCGCCAGTCTATCCGCCATAAGTTTGGAGAGTATTTTAAGGTCTAGGTTAATTAAAGAAATGGGTCTAAAATTTGCTGGGTCGTCTCCCCCTCCCTCCCCTTTTGGCAGCACTTTGATGTAGGCCAAATTCATGGCATCAGAAATGGGTTCTCCCGATAATATGTCGTTGTAAAGGCTCGTCAATGTCGGTGTCACTTCTTCTCTTAAAATTTTGTAAAATTCCCCTGTGAAACCGTCTGGTCCCGGAGCTTTCCCATTTCCCAAGTTTTTGATTGTACGATCCACCTCCTCTTCCGTTATTGGGCTATTTAGGTCCTGCAGGTCAAGCTCCGTGACCAGTGTGAGGCGTACCCTATCTAGCCAGTCTTTCCCCTCCCAGTTGGGTACGTCCGCGGTCTCGTATAACTGTCTATAGTATTTTCCTAGTATGGAATTAATTTCCTTGGGTGTCGTCGTAATGGTTCCCTCTTTTCTACGTAAAGCTCTTATCGGGTTGGGTAGTCTCCTTCCTTTTGCTAGTCCTGCCAATAGCCGCCCCGCCTTATCTCCATATCTGTTGAGGTCAGTTTCCAGTTGACCTTTTAACAATTCTTCTCTCCTGCTGGCCCACATCTCAAACTCAGTTTTGGCTTCTGCCCATGCTTTTTTGTCGCTAGGGTTTTGTGACTGCCTGAACAGCTTGTAAGTGTTTGCCACTTTTTTACTGGCCGCTGTATATCGTTCACTAATAGATTTTTTTTGTTTAGAGGTGTGAGCCAGTATGAGACCCCGCAGGACTGCCTTTCCCGTTTCCCACAAGAGACGATGATCTTCCCTATGCACTATGTTATCCAAAACAAAACTTTTCCACCATTCTTTCAACTTTGTTTTAAATTCGCCATCTGTTACCAGGTATGAGGGGAACCTCCATATGAAATCCGTTCCTCTCGGATGCGTCTCTGTTATCTCAATGGAAATCGGACTATGATCAGAGATGACCATATTTTCCAATGTGGCATTTTCTGTCTTCCGCCATAGCTGTTCGGACGCAAAAAATAAATCAATACGCGACCAAGAGCTATGCGGGTGAGAGAAATGGGTGTAGTCTAGGTCTTGTGGATGCATCACTCTCCATACGTCAATCAACCCTGTCACCTCCAGAAACTCTGCAAGATCATTCCTTTTGTTTGTTGATATAGTCTGCTCACCTCTCCCTCCCCCCTTTTTCCTATCCATATCTTCCATCACCACTTCATTAAAGTCCCCTCCGATTAAGATATTGTTTTCCCCATCTCCCATAATCGAAATGGACAAGTCTGTAAGAAATTGGGTTCTGGAGGTGTTGGGTGCATAAATATTGTGAATGCTCAATTGTTGATCTTGTAATTGAAGCACCACTTGTAGCCTTCTCCCATCGGAGTCATGTGATACTGAAATTACGTTGTGGGCTAAATGCTTATTGAGTAGAGTCAGCACCCCTGCCTTTTTATCCTTAGCCCCTGAAATCCATCCTGCCCCCACCCATAGTTTCTGCATATATTTTAGTTCGTGTGATTGGAGGTGAGTCTCTTGAAGAAGAGCTATATCCGTCTTTAATTTTTTTAAGTGACGTAAAATCATATAGCGCTTATTGGGAGATCTCAGCCCCTTCACGTTCCATGAGATTATTCGTAACATTCCTTAAGATCCCTTTTCCCCACATACTCTGTATCCTTTCTGTACCTCCATTTCTTCAACTTTACCTCTCCTGGTTGACTAATACCCGGTGACCAAAAAGCGAACATTTCAAATATGTAACCATTAGCATTTTGTAACACAAGCAGAACATTTAACAATGAACTCCATCTAGTTTCAACCCCCCCCTATTTTTTCCATTCTCAAGGAGTATCAGACGTTTTCCCCCCCTCTCCTTGGATAAGTAAGTCTTCTCGTGACTTCCCTAGTACTGTATAAGACAGCTGCTCCCCGCGCCTTTAGAAATAGTGCTTACTTGTAGCCATCGCCCCCCCCCCCTCTCTTTTCAAGCGAACTACAATAATCAATATATACGCCCTCCTTTTACCCCCAGCACAGCCCTTTTGCCAAGGTGACAACAGTTGGCAAATTTCCCTCTGTGCGGAACTCTCTGCAGATCAGGATTTACCTGTGAATCATTTGCAAACTTTAACCATCTTATGTTCTATAACGTGACATATCCTAGAACAGTGATGGCGAACCTTTCTGAGGCCGAGTGCCCAAACCGCAACCCAAAACGAAATTATTTATGGCAAAGTGCCAACACGATAATATAACCTAAATTGCAGCAGTGGTAATCATAAGCGCTGCACAGGGGGGAGAGCAAGCGGTTGCCTTCTCTCTTCCCTGTGCAGTGCTTGTAGTCCTGAAACATTGATAATCAATTCAATTATTTTAACAATTAATTGATTTTAAACTTACCTTTGCAGTCTTCTCTTCTCTTCGGCAGTGGTCAGACAGCTCATGTGTACTGCACATTGAAGCTGAGCCGCTGCCACTGCCCTTTCTAGAAACAGCAAGTGGATTGATCTGTATGGAAAAAATGCAGAATATTAGACAGATAGAAGATAGATTTTATCATGGAATGCAAGCAGATTTCATGCTGAAATCTTGGTCCCTTTCCTTGCAGTAATGTGCTCCATCCTGACCCTCTCCTTGCAGTAATGTGCTCCATCCTGACCCTCTCCTTGCAGTAATGTGCTCCATCCTGACCCTCTCCTTGCAGTAATGTGCTCCATCCCGACCCTCTCTTTGCAGTTATGTGCTCCATCCTGACCCTCTCCTTGTAGTAATGTGCTCCATCCTGACCCTCTGTTTGCAGTTAGGTGCTCCATCCTGACCCTCTCCTTGTAGTAATGTGCTCCATCCTGACCCTCTGTTTGCAGTTAGGTGCTCCATCCTGATCTTCTCCTTGTAGTAATGTGCTCCATCCTGATCTTCTCCTTGTAGCTATGTGCTCCATCCTGATCCTCTCCTTGTAGTTACATGCTCCATCCTGACCCTCTCCTTCTAACTATGTTCTCCATCCTAATCCTCTCCTTCTAGCTATGTGCTCCATTCTGATCCTCTCCTTCTAGCTATGTGCTCCATTCTGATCCTCTCCTAGCTATATGATCCATCCTGACTATCTCCATGCATTATGGCCCCATCCTGACCCTCTCCTTGCAGTTGTGCTCCATCCTGACCCTCTCCTGGCAGTAATGTTCCTATCCTGACCCCCTTCTTGTAGTAATGTCTTTATCCTTATCACCTTGTAGTATGCCCCATCCTTGTCCCCTTCGGTAATGTCCCATCCTTGTCCCTTGTGGTAATGTCCCCATCCTGCCCCTATCATGTAGTAATGCCCCATCCTGCTGTAATGCCCTATCCTTGTCCCCTTGCAGCAATATGCCCCATCCTGCAGTAATATGCCACATTCTTGTCCCCTTGCAGTAATATGCCCCATCCTGCAGTAATGCCCTAGCCTTCTCCCCTTGCAGTAATATGCCCATCCGTGTCCCCTTGAAGTAATATGCCCCATCCTGCAGTAAGGTGTTTCATCCTTGTCCACTTGCCATTAATATGCCCCACCCTTATTCCTTTGCAGTAATATGCCCCATCCTGCACTAATGTGCCTCATCCTTGGCCCTATGCAGTAATATGCCCCATCCAGCAGTAATGTGCCCCATCCTTGTCCCCATCACATATTAATCTGCCACATCCTGCCCACATCACATAGTAATATGCCCCATCAGCCCCATTACATAATAATATGCCCCATCAGCCCCATTAAATATTATGCCCCATCAGCCCCATCACATAATAATATGCCCCATCAGCCCCATCACATAATAATATGCCCCATCAGCCCCCATCACAATAATATGCCCCATCACATAATATGCCCCATCCTGCCCCGTTACTATTGCCCCATCCTGCCCCATCCCATAATAATCTGCCCCATCCTGCCCCCATCACATAATAATATGCCCTATCCTGCCCCATCACATAATAATATGCCCCATCCTGCCCCATCACATAATAATATGCCCCATCCTGCCCCCAGCACAGAGTAATATGCCCCATCCTGCCCCCAGCACAGAGTAATATGCCCCATCCTGCCCCCAGCACAGAGTAATATGCCCCATCCTGCCCCCAGCACAGAGTAATATGCCCCATCCTGCCCCCAGCACAGAGTAATATGCCCCATCCTGCCCCCAGCACAGAGTGATATGCCCCATCCTGCCCCCAGCACAGAGTGATATGCCCCATCCTGCCCCCAGCACAGAGTGATATGCCCCATCCTGCCCCCAGCACAGAGTGATATGCCCCATCCTGCCCCCAGCACAGAGTAATATGCCCCATCCTGCCCCCAGCACAGAGTAATATGCCCCATCCTGCCCCCAGCACAGAGTAATATGCCCCATCCTGCCCCCAGCACAGAGTGATATGCCCCATCCTGCCCCCAGCACAGAGTAATATGCCCCATCCTGCCCCCAGCACAGAGTAATATGCCCCATCCTGCCCCCAGCACAGAGTGATATGCCCCATCCTGCCCCCAGCACAGAGTGATATGCCCCATCCTGCCCCCAGCACAGAGTGATATGCCCCATCCTGCCCCCAGCACAGAGTGATATGCCCCATCCTGCCCCCAGCACAGAGTGATATGCCCCATCCTGCCCCCAGCACAGAGTAATATGCCCCATCCTGCCCCCAGCACAGAGTGATATGCCCCATCCTGCCCCCAGCACAGAGTGATATGCCCCATCCTGCCCCCAGCACAGAGTGATATGCCCCATCCTGCCCCCAGCACAGAGTGATATGCCCCATCCTGCCCCCAGCACAGAGTGATATGCCCCATCCTGCCCCCAGCACAGAGTGATATGCCCCATCCTGCCCCCAGCACAGAGTGATATGCCCCATCCTGCCCCCAGCACAGAGTGATATGCCCCATCCTGCCCCCAGCACAGAGTGATATGCCCCATCCTGCCCCCAGCACAGAGTAATATGCCCCATCCTGCTGTAAATAGATGATGGAAAAAAAAAAAAAAGTCATACTCACCTTCCTGCTGCAGTTTCCTCTCCAGACATCTCCTGCAGTCTTCTCCTCCCGACCCGCGCTGAGAGCGGTCACGTGATGCCGGGCGCGTCACATGACCGCTGTCAGATGACGCTGGCCGGGAGGGCGGGGCTAGGAAGTGTCAGAGAGAGGAGAAATGTCTCCTCTGCTCTGACACAGCTTTGAACTGCCGGCGCCGCGGCGCGCGCCGGCAGATCAAAGCGGCAGTGTAGTGGCGAGGCCGCGTGCCAGGGGAAGCGGCTCTACGTGCCACCCCGGGCACGCGTGCCATAGGTTCGCCATCACTGTCCTAGAAGAAAGCATATATTATTCAAGACAATTAGCCGCATTGACTATTCCCTCATCCTTTTCCTCCTCTCCCTCCCTCTCTCGAATCAGTGACCGTCCATGTCTTCCAATAGTCACGTGTCATTACAAAGTTGTCTGTTCCCTTCTTGCTTCTGTCATTTCTGTCCTCTGCCTTCTTTGTACGGTAGTCCTTTTCCCTCCTTGCTTGTCGCCGCCTTTTCTGCATAAGTACGCTGCGATGTTGATGACTGTGAGCCATTCGCTGAGGTATTCGGCCTCAGTCTCTGAGGAGATAGTGGCTCTTGCTGGAGAAAGTCCATAGCCGCCCTAGCATTAACGAACGAGATCATCTCGCCCCGGTCGTTTCTGAATCTCAGTGTCGCAGGGAAAGCCAATTGGAACCTTATGTTGCGCTTGTAGAGGATGGTGCAAGCTGCACTAAAGGTTTTCCGTTTGCGTGCTACCTCTGCCGAATAGTCCTCGTACAGCCTAATTTTATGCCCTTGTATGACTAGCGGAATCCTCCTGGATCGGAATTCTCTCAGAATGGCCTCCTTATCTTTATAGTCCAGGAATTTGGCTATGACCTGGCGCGGTCCCTCTTTCGGGTCTTTCGGAGGACCGACCCTATGGGCCCTTTCCACTTTGCATTGTCTCTTTATTCCCATGACTTTTGGTAGCTCTGACTCCCATATCGCATCCAGCTGCCATGGTAAAAAGGACTCTGGTAGACCGACCATTCTAAGGTTATTTCTTCTGGATCGGTTCTCCAGGTCATCCACTTTTTCCTCAGTATACGCAGAGTGCTTTAGTAGGGCTGCTATGTGGCGTTCCATTATCACAATCCTGTCCTCAGCTTCTCCCAGCCTCCTCTCTGCCTCCTATAGCCTTTCTCCGTGCTGATCTGTGATTTGTTTGAGCCCACACAAAGCCTCTGCTACAGTATCCTTCAGGGCTGATGTTATGTCTGCCACTATGTAGGAGGCTATCGCTTTTGCTAGTCGGGCAACGTCCATAGGGCCTGTATTGTAAGCTGCTTCCTTCCCCTCCAGTCTCTCCTCATATTGCGCCTCTCCCGGCTGTGTGCCATTGTCCCGACCCTCCTCCAATACCTCTGTAGAGTCCAGGAACTGCTCCTCTGTTTCTGTGTCTCTAACCGGGTCACCGCGTGATTCCTCTGGGCTGTGCTGGCTGTCTTCCTCTTCTCCCTTCTCAGTGGAGGTAACGGAGGTAGCGGGGCTGCCGGTACGGTTGGTGCTCCCCGCCGCATGTGCTCTGCCTCCTCCCGCGGCCGCCATTTTCGCTGTGTTCCCGCACTTCTTCCCGCTCTGAACGATCACCAGCTCCTCGCGTCCCGAGCTCCTCAGGAGATACCGATCCAGGGTCCCTGATAGTTTGGGATTCCCCTCCGAGCCTCTGGGAGCGTTCTGGGGCATCTGACCCGGTATTGCTGGCAGTTAGTTGGCGCGGGCTCCGGAGCTTCTCCTTCACGCCGCCATCTTCCACAGAGCCGGAACCGGAAGTCAAAATGCAGTTTTCAAGTGAAGGCCTTCAATATGTCCTGCTACTTGCGAAAATTTAAAATTTGTGCCTAAAACAATATTTTTGTAGAAAAATGTACCGTATTGTTCAGACTACCAGACGCACCTAGGTTTTAGAGATGGACAATAGGGAAAACAATTTGAAGCAAAAAGTTACATTGATATGACACTCAGGCCCTGCGACCATTCAGTGCTGGCGTCTGTCTCCCCACCTTCGGATGCAGAAACAGCATAAGAGCCGCACTGCTGACTTCCTGCTCTGGTGTCTGATGCTGGGGAGACAAATGTTAGCGCTAATTGGTCGCAGGTCTGAGTATGCAACTTCTGACAACGCTGAAACCACTGCAGCACTAGAGGTGAGTATAGTCTTTATTATTTTTACAAAGACAGACAAGGGGAGTGAAATGGGCTTTGACCAAGTAGTGGACAACAGGGCTGTGGAGTCGGAGTCGGTATAAAAGGGACCAACTCTGACTCCTAAAATACAGTGCCTTGTGAAAGAATTTGGCCCCCTTGAACTTTTCAACCTTTTGCCACATTTATCCCTGACAGCCCCGAATCGGATCTTACCGTGGTGTGAAGCCAGCCTTAAATGTGGTTTTAAATACCTTTAATGGTGGGTTTACACACACCAATTTATCTGTTCAATATCTGAACAGATCTCTGGTTGCAGTGAAACCATGGACACATAGTTCCATTTTGTGGCTGTGTACAAATAATACAATGTATCCATGATTTCACTGCAACCAGAGATCTGTTCAGATATTGAACAGATAAATTGGTGTGTGTAAACCCACCATGAGGGTGCAGTTTTTAAAATGGAATCAATTTTGGGTGTTTTTTTTTACATCTGGCCCCCAAAAGTCACTTCAAATGTAGGTTTTGTACATATTGCTGAAAAAATTCAAAATTGCCAAAATTGCTGACCAACTTTTAACATTTCTACATTTCTAAGAAAAATAAAATAAAAATAAAAAGGTTTAAAAAAAGTTGCGGATGTACCGTATATTAGACAAGTGGAAAGTCTTACTTATTAATTATTTTTATTGGTATGGCCATCTATTTTAAGGGCATATAAATTAGACATTTAAAAATTGCAAATGTTTCACATTTTTTATAAAATTTTAATTTTTTTTCATAAATAAATGCAAATCATATCAATTTAAATTTAACTCTGATATAAAGTGCATTGTATCATGAAGAAAAACAATCTCAAAATCACTTGAACATGTTGAAGCGTTCCAGAGTTATCTACTATATAATTGTCTAAGGGCCACTTTACACACACCAACTTATCTGTCCAACTTCTGACCAACTTACTGGTTGCAGTGAAATCATGGACACATTGTTCCATTTGTACACAGCCACAAAATGGAGCTATGTGTCCATGATTTCACTGCAACCAGTAAGTTGTTCAGAAGTTGGACAGATAAGTTGGTGTGTGTAAAGTGTCCCTAAGGGTTTTTTGAGTCTGTCTGTAACCAAAATCGCGCGCCACACAGAGGCAGATCATTGGCCCCCGCCGAAGGCTCCGAGTATGCAAATAACGCGTGCAGAACATTCAAATTTCCCGGCTGGCGAGCCGCTGACCTTTGTGCCACGGCTGAGCTTCGGTCAGCGGCGAGCTAGAAAGGAGATGACCGGCGTGGTGCATTTCGCGGCATTCAAACCGCGCGCCAAGCCGCAGTACTCTTCTGATTGGCCGCCGAGGTTGCGGCGACCAATCAGAGAAGTAGTGCGGCTTGGCGCACGGTTTGAATGCCGCTATTCTGATTGGTCGCCGCGTTAATCGTGGCGACCAATCAGAATAGCGGTGCACGCTATGCCACCATATTTGAAATACACTGAGTACAGTGTATTTGAAGTATGGCGCCATAGAGTGCGCCGCTATTCTGATTGGTCGCCGCACTGAACGCGGCGACCAATCAGAAGAGCCAGAATAGCGGCGCGCGCTATGCCGCCATATTTCAAATACACTGTACTCAATACAAAGTGTATATTCATGTGTAATAATAAGTAATATCTATTATATAATCGTCTAATTCTGTCTGTCTGTAACGGAAATCCCGCGTCACTGATTGGTCGCCACATCTTAAAGGGTTGCTCCACCAGTTCTTAAAGGGGCTGTCCCCAACCACGTCTTAAAGGGGCAATCCCCAACCACTTCTTAAAGGGGCTGTCCATAACCACGTCTTAAAGGGGCCATCCCCAACCATGTCTTAAAGGATTGGACCCCAACCACTTCTTAAAGGGGCGGTCATCAACCTCTTAAAGGGGCAGTCCCCAACCACTTCTAAAAAGGGTCAGTCCCCAACCACATCTTAAAGGAGCAGTCCCAACCACATCTTAATGGGGCGGTCCCCAACCACATCTTAAAGGGGCAGTCCTCAACCACATCTTAAAGGGGCAGTCCCCAACCACATCTCAAAGGGGCGGAAGCAACCAATCAGCGATATTGGCGTGGGATTTAAACCGTCTTCGTTGACTGGTCATGGCCGGCTGCGACCAATGAGTGCTATTGCCGCAGGATTTAAATGATAATGTACATATTTTACCCGGAAAAACCTGTGTATTCATTGCATTATTCTTAAATCTTCATAAATAAACTACATACATATTCTAGAATACCCGATGTGTTAGAATCGGGCCACCATCTAGTTACATCATAAAGTGGCACTGGAGAGAATTAAAAAATGGGGAACTAAGGAAAGTGAAAATAGGCTTCAGTGGTAAGGAGCAGTTGAGTTGTAAAATTTACATCTAATATATAAAGCTGAATGTGTGTATGTGTGTGTATGTATGTCCGGGATTGGCAACTACACTGTCGCAACTACAGCCACAAAATTTTGCACAGTCACACGTCTGGACCCCGAGAGCGTCATAGGCTATGTTGTGAGGTGAAATTTTAACCCTGCGCGTTCCAGTTCACCAAACAATTTTGCCCCTATCTACATAATGGGGAAAAAGTGACAGTTACCAGTTGACAGTTGTGAATGAGAGGGGCTTAATGACTACGCCAAAGACTAACAGCATATACCAGCATATAGTCACTAAGATAGGGCCCCAACATGGGATATTCACCACGCACGGGGACATTTATACACACCACACGCACACAAAGAGTAACATCAAGTGCATAGTCGCTAAGGTGCAGCCCCAACATTGGATACTCACCACGCACCCGAACACACACACCACAAAGAGACACACACAACACAGAGACAACCCCCCCCCCCTCACAGGACACACACACCCTATAGCGACACATGCACTCACCCCACAGGGACACACACACCACAAAGAGACATACACAACACAGAGACACACACACAACACAGACATCCCCCCACAGGGACACACACGCATACACACCCTATAGGGACACATGCACTCACCCCACAGGGACACACACACACCACAAAAAGACACACAACAGAGAGACACACACACATACACACCCTATAGGGACACATGCACTCACCCCACAGGGACACACACACGCACCACAAAGAGACACACACACAAACACAGAGACACACACACACCACACAGACCCCCCACACAGGGACACACACACATACACACCCTATAGGGACACATGCACTCACCCCAAAGGGGGACACACACACCACAAAGAGACACACAACACAGAGACACACACACACATACACACCCTATAGGGACACATGCTCTCACCCCACAGGGACACACACACACCACAAAGAGACACACACCCCCCACACAGGGACACACACACATACACACCCTATAGGGACACATGCACTCACCCCAAAGGGGGACACACACACCACAAAGAGACACACAACACAGAGACACACACACACATACACACCCTATAGGGACACATGCTCTCACCCCACAGGGACACACACACACCACACAGACCCCCCACACAGGGACACACACACATACACACCCTATAGGGACACATGCACTCACCCCACAGGGACACATACACACCACAAAGAGACACACAACACAGAGACACACACACCACACAGACCCCCCCACAGCGACACACACACATACACACCCTATAGGGACACATGCACTCACCCCACAGGGACAAACACCACAAAGAGACACACACAACACAGAGACACACACACCACACAGACCCCCCCACAGCGACACACACACATACACACCCCATAGGGACACATGCAGTCACCCCACAGGGACACACACACACCCCAGGGACACACACACCACACAGACACAGATGTGCACAAATCGCCTAACATAACTCGCCTCATACCTGTGCTATCTTTAATTTCCAAGCATAAACATCTGATTAAAAACAGCCAATGTGCAACACATGTGCCATATAGGGAATGAAGGCAGATGTCAGTCACATGAGCTGTCTATTATGTGTATGTGTGAGCAGGGGCGGAACTACACTGTGCAGCTGCACCAGGGCCCCGACCGGTTGGGGGCCCCTTCAAGCCTGGAGGGGGGCCCCCAGCCGACCCCCGCAAGCCGCCGCCAGAGGAGAGGAGGGTCAGGCAAAGGAAGCAGAGAGCTTCCTGCTTCCCTTGCCTGATCCCGCCCCTCCTCTCCTCTGCTCCTCCGGCCCCTAGCAGACATCCGGCGCGGCTCCCAGGTAGGAGAGCATCGCGCCTGCGGCTCCCTGCGGCTCCCCTCCCCCCTTTCCGGGCCGCGCCGACGGCCAGCGGCACCCCTCCCCCCCGGGCCGCGCCGACGGCCAGTAGCCCCGCCCCCCCCGGTAATATCTCCTGCACCAGGGCCCCCAGGGGTGACGGTCCGCCCCTGTGTGTGAGGTAACATATACTGCCTGGCCAGGGGGAGGGTTTACTGTTGGCTGGAGATTTATCAGGCTGCCTATCGCAACCAATCACAGCTCAGCTTCTATTTTCCTACAGGTCATTAATATGACATATTCAAATTCTATTTTGTTATAGCTAACATCAGTTATTTATTAACCCGGGCGTAGTCGGGTAGTACAGCTAGTCTAATATATCTAATATATAAAGCTGAATGTGTGTATGTGTATGTCCGGAATTGGCATCTACACCGTCGCAACTACAGCCACAAAACTTTGCATAGTCACACATCTGGACCCCGAGAGCGTCATAGGCTATGTTGTGAGGTGAAATTTTAACCCCGCGCGTTCCAATTCACCAAACAATTTTGGCCCTATCTACATAATGGAGAGAAAGTGACAGTTACCAGTTGACAGTTGTGAATGAGAGGGGCTTAATGACAGCACCAAAGACTAACAGCATATACCAGCATATAGTCACTAAGGTGGGGGCCTGACATGGAATATTCACCATGCACGGGGACATGTATACACACCACATGCACACAAAGAGTAGCAGCTAAGGTGGAGCCTTAACATTGGATACTCCCTACGCACCTGAACACAAACACACACACCACAAAGAGACACACACAACACGGAGACACACACCACGCAGACACCCCCGACCCCCACAGGGACACACACATACACACCCTATAGGGACACATGCACTCACCCCACAGGGACACACACACACCACAGGGGCATACACACATACACACCCCACAGGGACACAGAGACACACACACACCCCCCACAGGAACACACAGACCCCATAGGGATGGACACACACCACAGAGACACCCCCTCCCCCACAGGGACACACACCACAGGGACCCCCCCACAGGGACACACGCACACCACTGGGACACACACACAACCCAGGGACACACACACCACACAGTCAGACACAGATGTGCACAAATGGCCTCACACAACTCGCCTCATACGTGTGCTATCTTTAATTTCCAAAAATAAACATCTGATTAAAAACAGCCAATGTGCAACACATGTGCCATATAGGGAATTAAGGCAGATGTCAGTCACATGAGCTGTCTTTTATGTATATGTCTGAGGTAATATATACTGCCCGGCCGGGGGGAGGGTTTACTGTTGGCTTGAGATTTATTAGGCTGTCTATAGCAATCAATCACAGCTCAGCTTCTATTTTCTTACAGGTCATTAATATGACATATTCAAATTCTATTTTATTATAGCTAACAGCAGTTATATATTAACCCGGCGTAGCTGGGTAGTACAGCCAATATAACAATAATTGTGACATACCTACCATAAAACGTACAACTCACAATTGTACAATCCAGTGACTAAGAAGAATCTGTGACTTCTCTGCATTTAGTGTTCACTACTCACCTGTGCGGTTATCTGTAGGAATCTCCTTTTTACACTGCTCATCACCCCACACATATGTCTCTGTAGTATTAATATGGGTCGGATCTTCACCCTGAAACAAATATTGCAGAAGTCACAGATAAAGAAGTATGAAATGATTTTTAAAAAACCCAGAAACAATAGTAAATGAACATGGCGACCAATAATGGCATTCATCCTGCTCTAGGCACTTCAAGTGGTCATGCTCCCTACTTGTAAGTCAGTCTTAGTGTATGTGCATACAGTGTCTTTTACATGGGAATTCTGTCTGGAAAACAAGGCTGTAGAGTCGGAGTCGTGGAGTCTGTGTCTATTTTGTGGAGAGTCGGATGTTGGCTTACTGACTACACAGCCTCAGTTGTGGAGTTGGAGTCGTGGAGTTGGAGACAGTGTCCATTTTGGTGGAGTCGGATTCAGGGAAATCGAGAAGTCGGATGTGTGACTTAACGACTCCAGAGCCCTGCTGAAATATATCTCAAAAAACAATTAATATATTCACTGAAATCTCAAAGTAACTTGCTGTGTATTAGCCCTGTCACGACCTTTGACGTACCTATACATCATAGGTTGATAGTACTTATCGACCTATGATGCATAGGTATGTCATGGTGATTTTGAGGGTACAGAATCTGTGCCTACACGATCGCTGCCAGGTCTGTTACAGCTGAGACCCGGCACTCACTGCCAGGACCTGTGCCAGGCCACTAAGGGCAGTTTAACTGACTAAATGCCTTGATATCAATTGCAGCACTTACGGTATTAGGAGAGGGATCGCGCTCCCTCTCCTCTCAGATCAGTGTCCCCCGCGATGTAATTGCAATTGCCCGATAACTGCCACGGTAACCCGAGGTCATCATGAAAACTTCTGGATATCGGTGTAGTGAAGAGAAATTGCACAACAAATTTTGGTATACGTTTTCTCCAGTTAATCTTGTGTAAATTCAAGATTTGAGGCTCAAGTAACATTTAATTTTGGAAAAAGTAACAAAAGTTTATTTAGTTCCTGTGAAGTATCTGAAAAGTTAATAAACTTATTGAACGTGCATTTTGAACAGTCTATGGGGTGCAGTTTTTAGAATGGTGTCACTTTTGGGTATTTTCAATCATATAGGACCCTCAAAGTGATGTGGTCCCTAAAAAAATGGTTTGATGAATAAGCAATATTCTTACAAATAACCATCTTGCTCAGAGCAGCCATGTTGTTCAGATAAGACTATATATCCATTCATAGGAGATGGGCACCCATCCTTGTTTGGCCAGAGTCAAGTCATCTCTGGGAAGTGGAATATGCTAATTAACCTGAGGAAGTTGCCTTCCTAACCAAATGGTCCCACACAAAAGCTCCTATGAAACAGAGAATAACAGCTAGGTGATGCTAGAGCCTAGTGACAGTCAGGCAAAGAAGACCCCCTATGTCTTGACACCAGAGTGTGAAAACTAATCTCCTTTTACCACTAGTTGAGAGGAAATTCTTTCACTCAGCTCAGACACATGGAGCTGAGTTATAACGTTTAATATCTCATGAGCCATACTGACTATAAACATGTCAAGCATAGATATGCGATCTAGACATTCAGACGGTTACCGTACATACACATTTTTACATATGTGTGCGATGATCGTAAGTAACCTAAACGTGATATTGGCCAGTAGGATGCCATGAGAGCAGTCATGCTTCATATCTAGGCGAAGATAAAATCATAGCTGAAAATATGAGAGCATTGTCTTCCGGCTATGACATTCCCAGACAAAGATATGGCAAATAATAACTTTTGTATATCCATATCTCCACTCAAGAGCGGTGGGAGGTATGAGATGTCCCAGAGGAGTGAGATGGATGGGGCAGGGGAAAGCCTCATACTGTATAAAAATACGCTGCCCCTTCTCCATTTTGTATTTCTTCTGAAGAGGCATTATTATCATTTCACCAAAGCCAGAGAAAACCCCAGGAACAGATTGGCATCATACTGCCCTTGTGATGCCATCAGCATTAAGGTAACTGATCACGTGTCTGTAATTGTGTGTATTCCATTTATCCTTTTATTTCCATAACTGACTGTAATATTTGTAACATCTTACCGTATATACTTGTGTATAAGCCGAGTTTTTCAGCCCAAAAATTGGGCTGAAAAGTCACCCAATCGGCTTATACACGGGTCAATACGGTAATCCTATGGTGGGGAGGCTGGAGGAGGCTGCTGACAGAGCGGCCCGTCACGTGGGGCCACTCATTAGATATGCACGGCTCCCCCCGCCCATCACAGTGGAAGGGGGAGCCGTGCATACAGCCCCCCAGTGTATACAGGCAGCCCCCCAGTGGCACTAGCCCCCCCATCATGTGAAGAGCCCCCCACACTTTGCAGAGCCCCCTCGCTGCATTATCTTACCATCCAGGGTCTTCTGCACCGCAGGTCCTGCAGTCATCATCACGCGCTGTGTTCAGGTCTCACGTGACCCGGCGCGATGACGTCATTCCACTGCGACCGCCGGGTCACATGAGACCGGGAACACAGCGCGCGAGGATGGACTGGAGGACCCGCGGTGAAGAAGACCTTGGATGGTAAGATAATGCAGCGGGGGGGCTCTGCAAAGTGTGGGGGGCTCTTCACATGATGGGGGGGCGAGTGCCACTGGGGCCTGCTATATTCCCCTGGGGGCCTGCTGTATGAAAATGACACAAATTCTGAAGACATATATGTATATACATAAGCAAAAGGAAAAAACAAAAACAAAAAAAAAAAACGTGTTTAGATGCTGTAGTAAATACGACAGGTGACATAAAGCAGAGTCAGGTTAGGGAGGGGGAGAGCTGAGCTGAGAAAGAGAAACCAAAATTCTAAGATAAGAGGAACAAATTGTATTATTGTTATATGGTTAGGAGGCTGTGGAGACCTGAAAATACTTAAGTGAGTTGTGGAGAGCAATAAGTCTAAGTGGGAAAGTTCACATAAGAAAAGTCAAAAGTTCATAGTCCTCAAAATGGAGTCTCTTGGAGATGTGATATCTCCAAGTGTCCTTTCAATTTATATTAAAAAACAAACAAACACATGAATCTGTGATGTCCCCAAATGCCCATTCATTTTATATAAAAACTCATGAATCCATGTGAAATATTTAATCCTGTTTTGAATGTGTCAAGGTTCGTTATCAGTTTGTATTCCCAAATTCTTCTCTCTCTCTGTGATTTGAGGTTGCCTTTTCAGATGAGCAGCCTCATGTCGATTTCACTGTGGTCAGGGCTGGAAAAATACTTTGCTACAGGTAGATCCATACGCTTTTCTTTTATTGAGTGGCGATGAGAATTCATTCTTGTCCTGAATTTTTGCCCGGTCTCCCCTACGTACATGCCATCTGTTAGACATTTGGTACATATAATTAAATACACCACATTGCTTATGATGCAACTGAAGTTAGCTGGGATCTGATAGTCCTGATCTGTCCCAGGAATCTTTATCTTGTCGGTTGTCATTATAGATGGGACAGGTTTGCACCTGTTCTGGTTGCAGGGAAAGGTTCCTGTTGCTGCTGGAGAGGACACAGAGCTTCTGACAATGATGTTTTTTAGATTCGGAGGTTGTCTAAAATACAAGAGTGGGGTATCCGGAAATATTGATTTTAATCGGGCATCTTTTTGTAGGAGTGGTTGCAGTTTCCGTGCAGCTCCTCTTAGCACCTCCAGACTTGGATTGTAGGTGACTACGAGAGGAACGCTATTGTTTTCTTTTCTACTTTTGTAATGTAGGAGATGATTCCTTGATATTCTTGTGGCTCATGTAATCTGGTTCTTGATTGCTCTTGGATGGTAGCCCTTGTTCAAAAAGGTCTTTCTGAGGTCCTCAAGGAGATTGTCTCTATCTGTAGGGTTGAAACATATCTGATTGTATCTGATGGCCTGGCTATACACATTAGAGTTTTTTTATGTGTTTTGGATAGAAACTGTCCCATCAGAGATATGTTGTACGGTCAATTGGTTTCCGGTACAGGGATGTCTCTATTTCATTGTTCAGTAGTTTAATGATGGCGTCATGTGACCGGCGCAGAAGCAATGACGTCATCACTGCTGCGCCTGCCTCAGGAATAAAAGCCGGGTACAAGTAGGAAGAAGACCGGAGGACGCGCGGTGACAGACCAACAGGGATAAGTATGAATGATGTATTATTTTACAGGTGTGCGGCAGCAAGGGGGGCCTGTATACCACTGATGGGGTGGGCCTGTATATACCACTGAGGGGGCCTGTATATACCACTGAGGGGGGCCTGTATATACCACTGAGGGGGCCTGTATATACCACTGAGGGGGCCAGTATATACCACTGAGGAGGTGCCTGTATATACCACTAATGGGGGGCTGTATATACAACTGATGGGGGGGCCTTTATTTACCACTGAGGAGGGGCCTGTATATACCACTGATGGGGGGCCTGTATATACCACTGATGTGGGGCCTGTATATACCACTGATGGGGGGGCTGTATATACCACTGATGGGGGCGGTAACCTCTGATGGAGGGCCTGTATATACCACTGATGGGGGGCTGTATTCCACTGATGGGGGCTGTAACCTCTGATGGGGGGAACTGTATACCAGTGATGGAGGTTCTATATACTAGTGATGGGGGATTATATACCAGTAATGGGGGGGTCATTTATCATGATGAAAGGGGCTGTATACCGTGATGAGATTCTGCTTCATTTCCCCTCCTAGGCTTATACTCGAGTCAATAAGGTTCCCTAGTTTTGGAGGGTAAAATTAGGGGCCTCGGCTTATACTCGGGTCGGCTTATACTCGAGTATATACTGGAAGTATTTTCTGGTCTCCACAGGCTACTAACCAAATAACAATAATACAATTTGTTCTGCTTATCTTAGAATTTTGGTTTCTCTTTCCCAGCTCAGCTCTCCCCCTCTCACCACCTGTCGTATTTACTACAGCATCTAAGGGTGCTTTCACACAGCGTTTTTCTGGGATCGGTTTTTGGCCCCATGTTAGTCTATGGGCACGGATCGGATTTGCCCTTAGTGGCATCCGATTTTTGTAGGATCTGATTCGGTCCGATTTTTAGCTGTGCCCAAAATCGCAGACTGCTGCAATTTTAGGCACAGCGGATCAAATCGGACCAAATTGGATCCGACCTGATCCACGCCAAATAACATGGGGCCTATGGAGGGCGGGTCCGAGGAAACAGCTGATCGTTCCTCGGATCCAATTTTAGTGTACTGAGCATGCTCAGTACACTAAAATCTCTCTGTGCCATTTAATATCACTTCTGCAATGTATATTCATACATTGCAGAAGTGACAGCTAGTGAAAAGAAAGGGTTAAAAATAAAGAAAACTTTATTCTCACATGTCCCACGATCCAGCGATGCCTCCAGCGCTCGATGTTTCTAGGACCTGGCCTGACGTCACAGTCACATGACCGGTTACCGCAGTAACCGGTCATGTGACTGTGACATCACGCCAGGCCTGTGGATCAGAAGAAGACAGCTGGAAGCACCGTGGGAGTCGTGGATGGGTGAGAATAAAGATTTTTTTTTATTTTTAAAGGTCTGGTAAGGGGGACAAAAAAGGGGACAGAGGGGGCGAAAGAGGGGACAAAAAGGGGACAAAGGAAGGGACAAAATAGGGATTAGAGAGAAGAGGGGAGAAAGGTGACAGGAGGAAGAGAGAAGGGGGACGAAGTAGGAGGAGCAGGGAGAGGAGGAGAGAGGATCCAAACTGATGCTGCAAAATATCGGAATCAGATGCTTATTTGGCATCCGATTGCAGGCATCAGTTTGGATCCGTTGCTGTCCGAGGGGTGCTGCAAAAAGTCGGATCCCCTCGGACAGCACAAAAATGCTGTGTGAAAGCAGCCTAACACTGTTTTTTCTTTTTTAACTTTTTTTTTCTTTTGCTTATGTATATAAGTATGTGTCTTCAGAATTTGTGTCGTTATCAGCCAAAGGGGCTGCTATGTTTACCATCTTTTCAGTTAGCCATTAAAAGGTATCAACCACTGAGGACGCTCAGATTCTAATATTTTCTAAAAAAGTAGTGGAAGTGCGTCTTTAAAGAGCACCTGTCACCCCCCTCCTGGAATTCAATCTAAGAGCAGCACTGAATGCAGCGTGTATGCTGCATTCAGGCAAGGGGTCCCCCATGTGTGTGTGATGTTTGTACCCCTAAATACAGCCCTGTGAAAACGTATATTAAAAAGTCAGGAGGGCATTACCAGCATCAGGAGTCATCTCGCTTCCTGGGGGCTATTCCCACCCCCTGCGTATCTGTTCCTCCCTCCTTCCTCTCCTCGCCGCCTCCTTGATGCTGTCAGGAATCCTCGCTCTGGGCCTGCACCTCCTTGTGCTCCTTCACACAGGCGCAGAGTGAGATTTTGCTAGTGTCGGCCCTGCGCTGCTGTCCCATCTCCCGCCCTGACGTCAGCACTTGTTCCCATGTATACACACGGAGCAGGGTGGGAACAAGTGATAAAGTCAGGGCGGGAGCTGGAACAGGGGCGTGGGGTCGACACTAGCAAGACCTCGCTCTGCGCCTGCGTATGATAGTCTCCATAGTGTCTTGAATAAAATGGCACCGAAGATTCCAGTACACACATGCAATGACTCTGGTGCCATTTTGATGATGACAACATAGAATAGCAATGCACACGGGTGCAGCGCAAAACGGAAATAAAGAAAAGGGGAAAAGCCAGGATGACACAGAAGATGGAATCCGACAGAGGACCCGACACACAAAGTCCCGGCTTGCTGCACATGCCACTCAACCAATGCACTAATTTCAGGGCCTTTGAGAATGTTTTTTTCGTCAATCAAACATACAATCTGGAAACTGAACGTGTGATTGGATTCACTATGCTAGTGTCAGTATGGCACTGCCTTTACTTTACATGGAAAAATCCTGCTGGTTGGTTCCCTTTAAATTTAATTGTTCTAAAGAAAAATGCTACTCTATGGGCACAGATTGATCGTGATGAATTGTTCTGTGCACACAACAGTCGGCCTGTCTTTAGGATATCATCTGACTGCTGATAGGCTTTATATAGCGGGTCAGCATTCGCTTAATGTACTGTATGTGATTATAAGGCCACATTTGAACATTCATTATTTGGTGAGTTTTTATACCTCCATATTTGTAGCCAAATCCACAAATGGGTGAAAAATGCAGAAGTGGTGACGTGTTTCTATTAGGCCGGCTTTACACCATGGTGTCATCAGGCCCGAGGCTGTCTGATGTGAATCGGACAGCCCCGGACCCGATTTGCAAACAGAACCAGAGGGTAAATATGCCTTCTGATCCGGTTTGCAGACGGCTTCCGAATATCACAGCGGGGGCTAGCCACGGTCCTGAAAGCTCTGCATGGGACAGCTGGTGGTGCTGAAGTTTAGCAGCGCCCCACAGGGCTGCATAATGTCAAAATCGGGTCCGGGGCTGACAGGTTTAGACCAGACAGCCCCGGACCTGATCACACCATGGTGTGAAGCCGGCCTTATACTTTTCCACTTGATGGTTTCATTTTTTATTTTGACTACAAATACTGAGGTAAAAAAATGAACGTGACCTCTGACCCAGATACTTTATAGGTGACATTCCACTCTGATTTGATCTCATTCCTTTCTTAGGCTAGGGTGACACATCCCAATCCGCTTTTTAAGCACTTAAAAAAACTGATCCATTTTTTTTAAGGGTACCATTATTGTTCCCTGAGGTCCTGGACGTTTTTTGGACTAAGGGTAGGGCCACACTTGGGAGCCTGAATCCGTCTACTGGATCCGTTAACGGATCCGTTTTTTAAGCTGTCATTTTTGAGCCACTTCTACCACATGCGTTAACGCATGCGTCTCCCATAGGGCTCCATGTTTTCAAAAACGCACACACAGGCGTTAATGCATATGCCTTTGAAAAAAAATGATCCCAAAAATAGATTTAAGCCAAAAACGGATGGCATGTGTGACCATGGCCAAAGTCATCTGTTCCAGACGCCATAATGACTTTTCATATCTACAGCTCATCTCTATACAGTTTTCTCTTCTCTGCACCACACAGGAAAATACAGGTGTTTCTTATAAATTGGCCATTCAGTGTATAATACTGGATGAAAACAAGACTGGACACAAGACCTTCACAGCCGTCTACACATCATAGGGAGATCTCATCACACCTTCTCTCCATCTACCTGATCATCCTGAGGAACATCGGGATCTTCTTGTTTACAGTCCTGTGGAAGAAGAGGACGGGGACATCTCTCTGGTGTTGTCCTCTCACTGGATAGACCTAGAGGAGACACATACAGGGACTGAATTCATTCTTTACATACAGATAATCATAGACCGTGTGTATTTAGTCCTGTCTATTACCTGGTGATGTGAGGGGCTGGGGATCCTCCATCATGACTATGTCCTTGTACAGATCTTTGTGTTCTTCTAAATACTCCCACTCCTCCATGGAGAAATAGACGGTGACATCCTGACACCTTATAGGAACCTGACACATACAATGATACCATTGTCATCCCCCGATCCTTTCATAGCGTTACTGTATAATGTCCCAGCAGCAGCATTCCCAGCAGTGTCACCTCTCCAGTCAGCAGCTCAATCATCTTGTAGGTGAGTTCTAGGATCTTCTGGTCATTGATGTCCTCATGTATCAGGGGGTGAGGTGGAGGCCCCGTGATTGGGCTCAGGGCTCTTCCCTCAGACACAGGGTCCTGACAGCGCTCACTAGAGCTCTTCTTCACTACTGTGTAATCCTGGTTATGGAGAGACACATTAATAAATCTCCAGTCTCCAGACATTTCCAGAGTCCTCACCTCTCCAGTTCTGTCATCTGTTATTCTGTCCATAGATAAGAATGATGTCATGTGACATTGTCATCACAATCTCTCACCTCTCCAGTAACAAGGAAGAGGATCTCTAGGGTGAGGTGGAAGATCCTCTCCGCCATCTTGTCCTTATCCATCCTTGATGGGTCAATCAGGAGAATTGTCTTCTATAGAAGATCTCCACTGAGAGGATCCGATATTGTAGGGACCTGAATGGGGAGAAGATGACGATGTAACATCATAAAGATCCCATGTAAGAAATCTCCGGAGCTGTTCCCGGCTTCACATGATCACTACATCCAGTCATGGGCAAAACAAGACATAAAGTTATAAAGTGTCGGGAACATCCACAGAGATCGGGACGGAAGAACCGGGGACGTCAGTAACAGATAATGATAGAACATTTTATATATCCTGATAGTGACAACATGGAGTGGACCAACGGCCATAATGGAGACTGTACAGTAACAGAACAGAGAGCGACGTCAGGAGGGAAGTGACCCAATCTAATCCAATACAGACAGATCTCCTGATAGACACACAGACACAGAGAATATGTTATGTCTCCTGTGAGCGCAGCAGTGAAGGGGTTAATGTCCTGTGCCCAGTAATAGGGAATGTGCACATACCTTCACCAGCAGAGGAACACACCATATGTCCTGTCTAGAATATAGCTGCAGCTGTGAGGTGATGATGTCACAGGAAGGGGCGGGGCCTCCTCCAGCAGACCTGATTCCAGTGTGCAGTGTTGTGCTGTGTCTGGTGGTGAGGTGTGGACAGATCACACACAGGTTGTTCTCTGTATACATAGGGCTCACAGTCTACAAGGGATGGGTGAGGATACAGTAGGTGAGGAGAGAGGACCCTGCCCTCACAGTCTACAAGGGATGGGTGAGGATACAGTAGGTGAGGAGAGAGGACCCTGCCCTCACAGTCTACAAGGGATGGGTGAGGATACAGTAGGTGAGGAGAGAGGACCCTGCCCTCACAGTCTACAAGGGATGGGCGAGGATACAGTAGGTGAGGAGAGAGGACCCTGCCGTCACAGTCTACAAGGGATGGGTGAGGATACAGTAGGTGAGGAGAGAGGACCCTGCCCTCACAGTCTACAAGGGATGGGTGAGGATACAGTAGGTGAGGAGAGAGGACCCTGCCCTCACAGTCTACAAGGGATGGGCGAGGATACAGTAGGTGAGGAGAGAGGACCCTGCCCTCACAGTCTACAAGGGGTGAGTGAGGATACAGTAGGTGAGGAGAGAGGACCCTGCCCTCACAGTCTACAAGGGATGGGTGAGGATACAGTAGGTGAGGAGAGAGGACCCTGCCCTCACAGTCTACAAGGGATGGGTGAGGATACAGTAGGTGAGGAGAGAGGACCCTGCCCTCACAGTCTACAAGGGATGGGTGAGGATACAGTAGGTGAGGAGAGAGGACCCTGCCCTCACAGTCTACAAGGGATGGGCGAGGATACAGTAGGTGAGGAGAGAGGACCCTGCCCTCACAGTCTACAAGGGATGGGTGAGGATACAGTAGGTGAGGAGAGAGGACCCTGCCCTCACAGTCTACAAGGGATGGGCGAGGATACAGTAGGTGAGGAGAGAGGACCCTGCCCTCACAGTCTACAAGGGATGGGCGAGGATACAGTAGGTGAGGAGAGAGGACCCTGCCCTCACAGTCTACAAGGGGTGAGTGAGGATACAGTAGGTGAGGAGAGAGGACCCTGCCCTCACAGTCTACAAGGGATGGGCGAGGATACAGTAGGTGAGGAGAGAGGACCCTGCCCTCACAGTCTACAAGGGATGGGTGAGGATACAGTAGGTGAGGAGAGAGGACCCTGCCCTCACAGTCTACAAGGGATGGGTGAGGATACAGTAGGTGAGGAGAGAGGACCCTGCCTGTGAGGGCTCACAGTCTACAAGAGATGGGTGAGGATACAGTAGAAGAGTGGACCCTGCCCGCATACAACTCATTTTCCAATGCATCTCCTCATAAGCAGCCTCAACACACCCCACGCAGCCCCACATGTATAACATCATCCTTTGCTATGTATGCAACATCTGCCCCACAGTATTTACAGTAACCCCGCACAAGTGACATAAGTCCCCCAGCACGCAGCCCCATGCAAGTAACCACCCCTTTTCTGAACAGCCCCCACACTAACAAAATCACCCATTCTCCATGCAGGCACCCAGCACACTGCTCTATGCACATAACATCACCCCCTTCTGCATGCAGCCCCACACGGGTAACATCACCTCTTTTCCCTTGTGGCGTCATGCACCTAAAATCACACCTGTCCCTGTTCAGCCCCACAAAATGCAGCCCCAATATAGGAACATGCACTTATATGTGCCCCTAAAACACCACACACTGTCTCATATCACTCACACTTAGCCCTAAGAAAAGAACGCGGTCCTTACAGTCAAACATGGCGGAGGTTCCCTGATGTTTTGGGGTTGCTTTGCTGCCTCTGGCACTGGACTGCTTGACCGTGTGTATGGCATTATGAAGTCTGAAGACTACCAACAAATTTTGCAGCATAATGTAGTGCCCAGTGTGAGAAAGCTGGATCTCCCTAAGAGGTCATGGGTCTTCCAGCAGGACAATGACCCAAAACACACTTCAAAAAGCACTAGAAAATGGTTTGAGAGAAAGCACTGGAGACTTCTAAGGTGGCCAGCAATGAGTCCAGACCTGAATCCCATAGAACACCTGTGGAGAGATCTAAAAATGGCAGTTTGGAGAAGGCACACTTCAAATATCAGGGACCTGGAGCAGTTTGCCAAAGAAGAATGGTCTAAAATTCCAGCAGAGCATTGTAAGAAACTCATTGATGGTTACCGGAAGCGGTTGATCGCAGTTATTTTGGCTAAAGGTTGTGCAACCAAGTATTAGGCTGAGGGTGCCAATACCTTTGTTTGGAGTTTTGTGTGAAATGATCAATGTTTTGCTTTTTGCTTCATTCTCTTTTGTGTTTTTTCATTGAAGACAAATTAAATGAAGATAATAATACCAAAGAATTTGTGATTGCAATCATTTTCAGGAAGAAACTGAGTATTATCTGACAGAATTG
>JARQOC010000006.1:455681795-455736407 GCA_033576535.1 Allobates femoralis | reverse complement strand
GAAAATCCCATCACAGACAATATGATCAGTGATAACAAAAATTCTCAATTAAATGTCACCTGCTTAACCCAAGAGGAAGTACGGCATCGTCTAAAAATCACTAAAATTGACAAATCCCCGGGCCCGGATGGGATACACCCCAGAGTGCTGCAGGAATTAAGTACTGTCATAGATAGACAATTATTTTTAATATTTAAAGATTCCATAATAACAGGGTCTGTACCACAGGACTGGCGTATAGCAAATGTGGTGCCAATATTCAAAAAGGGGACAAAAACTGAACTTGGAAATTATAGGCCAGTAAGCTTAACCTCTACTGTGGGTAAAATCCTAGAGGGTTTTCTAAGAGATGCTATACTGGAGTATCTGAAGAAAAATACAGAGTAGAATCTCAATATTTGCGGATGACGCTAAACTCTGCAGGGTAATCAATACAGAGGAGGACAATGTTATATTACAGGAGGATTTATGTAAACTAGAAGCTTGGGCTGCTAAATGCAAATGAGCTTTAATGGGGATAAATGTAAAGTTATGCACTTGGGCAGAGGAAACAAAAGGTATAATTATGTGCTTAATTGTAAAACACTGGGCAAAACTGTCACTGAAAAAGACCTGGGTGTATGGGTAGATGACAAACTCACATTTAGTGGCCAGTGTCAGGCAGCTGCTGCAAAGGCAAATAAAATAATGGGATGCATTAAAAGAGGCATAGATGCTCATGAGGAGAACATAATTTTACCTCTATACAAGTCACTAGTGCGACCACACTTAGAATACTGTGTACACTTACAAGCTTCCTTTAAGTTTAAATGGAATGCCACATCTATCCAATACTTAGGAATTAAACTCACAGCGAACCCGGACATGCTCTTCAAGTTAAATTTTCCGCCTCTGTTGGCTAACCTTAGGAAGGACTGTGAGAGATGGTCGAAGGTCTCTTTCTCTTGGTTAGGACGTACCCATGTGCTTAGGATGAATGTCCTCCCGCGTCTCCTATACTTGCTACAAGCGATCCCGGTGAAGATCCCGGCCTCCTTCTTTCAGGCTGTTTCCTCCCTCCAGACCTCATTTGTATGGGGGGGGAAAAAAGCCCGGATCAGTAAAGCGTTGTTGTCGCGACCCAAATCGAGGGGGGGCATTGGCTTGCCGAACTTTAAACTGTATCATTTAGCGGTTCACTTTGCCAGGATGGTAGACTGGTGCAGAAATGCGGAGGGGAAGGCTTGGGTAAACATAGAGCAGGCTTCTTGCTCGGTGCCCCTGTCTAGGCTCCCCTGGTTGTTGTCGGCATCCCAGAAGGAAATCGGGACACATCCCACTCTGGGATCAACAGCACATTATTGCTCAGCCCTTTGGACTAGAGCCTTCATGATTCCTACACACTCTAGACTCACGTCTGTACTGTGTCACCCAGACTTTAGTCATGTGAGAAGGGATGGAGTCTTTAAACAATGGATAACGGCAGAGAGAGATAGAGTCGAATATTTTAGAGAGGGAGAGGATTGGCCATCTCTGAACGCTCTTAGGAGCATGGAGGATCCCGTCCCATTGGGATGGTGGAGATCTCTACAAATAAGACATTTTCTAGGTACATATCAATCACGGAACCATTATACAAAACCTTTGACACAGTTTGAGTCCCTATGTACTGGAAAAGGACAGATGAGACACGTGCTGTCCTTGGTTTATGCGATGTTGAACGCCCCCCCGGATCAAAAACCCCCGTACTTTATAGCCAACTGGGAGAAAGAACTGGGAATGACATTCTCAGATACCCAGATTAACAGAATCTGCAGTTTAGCACACAGCACCTCAATCAGTTCAAAACAACAAGAAGCGGGGTATAAAATTGTGACCAGGTGGTACAGGGTGCCAGAGAGACTGCATGCTATGTACCCTTCGACAGATTCCAAATGCTGGCGATGTAAAACGGAGTCGGGCTCTATGGTCCATATTTTCTGGAAATGCGATAGACTCAGGACATTCTGGAAGGGAGTAGAGACTGTGGTGGCTCAGGTAACGGGGTATGCAGACCCTCTTACTCCGGAAGCGGTCCTCTTACACCTAACAAACATGCCCGAAAAAAGATATAAACATTCTCTGTTAAAGTTTTTAATTATAGCAGCGAGGGCATGTATACCTGTCCTATGGGGTATGACTATCTCGCCCCACCTTTCTCAATGGGTGGGAAAAATCAACGAATTGATGCTCATGGAGGACCTGACAGCCTCCATGAATGACTCCTACCAGAGACATTGGGCCACGTGGTACAAGTGGATGGATTTTCAACAAACTCCCGAATATAATCGGTTGTTGTTAGACGGTAAGACATAGCTGGAAATAGGCTTACTTCGAGACAAATTGTTGGGCTGGACCTCTCCCTCTCTCCACTCAGTCCCTTCGGGGTGTTGGAGAGGAGTGGGAACCCCTGGACTCACACTCACGGGGCTGAGGGTCTACCTTCTCATCTTTTTTTGCTCCCCCCCCCCCCCGCCTTCTCCTTTTCCTCGCTTTACTTTCTTCTTTCTCTCCCTGATTGGGTTTTACCCTGACTTTCCTATTGATGTTTTTTGGTAACATGCAAAATACTTAGACATCTAAGTTAGTGACATAGTTAAGACTACGAGTGGTCTTGGACAAAACCCACACGGAAACCTGTGAGAATGTGATCGGTGAAGAATCAAAAAGGCTGACTGTCTGATATATCCTAATGGAGCGAGGACTCCTTCTTCTGCTATAAGCAGTCTGGCAAATAGGAGTGTCCACCTCTTTTGGTTAAGAGAGATGTGACAGGTTTTACATATAGTTATTGTCACTGTTGTATATTTGTAGAATTTATACAAGAAGCAATTGAGCTTGAAAGTTTGTCATACTTGTAAAATTTGTCTGTGGTTTATATATACTCAAAAATGTGAAAATAAAGAATTTTAAAAAAAAAAAAGAATACTGTGTACAATTCTGGTCTCCGGTGTATAAGAAAGACATAGCTGAGCTGGAGCGGGTCCAGAGAAGAGCGACAAAAGTCATTAGAGGACTAAGGGGTCTGCAATACCAAGACAGGTTATTAAACTTGGGGTTATTTAGCTTGGAAAAACGAAGGCTTAGGGGTGATCTTATAATAATGTATAAATATATGAGGGGACAGTACAGAGAACTTTCTAATGATCTCTTTACTCTTAGGCCTGAGACTGGGACAAGAGGGCATCCTCTACGTCTGGAGGAAAGAAGGTGTAATCATAATCACAGACGTGGATTCTTTACTGTAAGAGCAGGGAGACTATGGAACTCTCTGCCACATGATGTTGTAATGAGGGAGTCACTACTAACATTTAAGAAGGGCCTGGATGCCTTTCTTGAAAATTATAATATTACCAGTTATACATACTAGATTCTTTGATAGGGCGTTGATCCAGGGAACTAGTCTGCCATATCTGGAGTCAGGAAGGAATTTTTTACCCTAACGTGGAGCTTAGTGTTGTCACATGGTTTTTTTTTTTTGCCTTCCTCTGGATCAACATGTTAGGCTATGGGTTGAACTAGATGGACTTAAAGTCTTCCTTCAACCTTAAAAACTATGTTACTATGTTACTATAATTTTCTAATTCCTCACTCTAAACTCTCTATTCATGCATTTCTTTTATTTATATTCCCTCCTATCTTCTGTAAACTTCAAATTAATTCCATCTGTCACTCACAGTGAGTGATCCACTTTAGTTCTCTGCTGTCCCCTCCCCATAAGATGAATATGCATGCCACAGCACAGGACATCAGTGGTGGGGGGCTGTATTCTCCTCTCTGTGTTTGCAGCATCACAAAAGGTCAAATACAACACAGAAACTGTCAAAGCAGGGATACCTGCTTACAGAGACAAATGGAGTCTAGATAAGGCAGATCTGTTAATAGCTCTTTCTCCGTGTCCTCATCAGAACAGATGCTCCTATGTAAACAAACTACACTGCACTGAGAGCAAAGGGAGGCGGGAGGAAGGAGGAGAGAGCTGCTGAGAGGGAGTGCATACATTTTTGTTGTTCAGATGTTTTTTTATTAAACTCAGCATAATATTGCAACACACATCAGAAAGACAATATCACATTATTTTATCTTATAATATAAACCCAACAATGGATCGCCTGCTTGAGTTTACGGAGATTAAACTCAGCAAAAGTTACTCTATCTGGTTCACCATACACCTGAGCCTAGACAGCAAATAATCCATCCACCGTCCGCAGAGATGGAGAGTCGGTTGGGAGGAAGAAGGCAGGTTATAATCCCCACGCACTGTTACTCCCTCCCAGATAAACGAGGCACGAAGCCTGAAATACAACTTACAGACCTCTCTGACCACAGTAAGGTTATCTCTCTCCCTTCTTCCCACCCGAAAATCTGACAGGTAGAGATATCTTGGGTTGTGGTACACCCAGGGTGTGAGCCGTGGCCAGATACCCAACAACTTGTAACTGCTGCACCCCCTGATTACGCAAATCGGAACCCTCTCCAGAGAATTCCCGCAAGATTATAGTTTGTTTTTTTTACATTGCTGTGCAGATGTTCATTTTCAGGCATAATCTGCCTTCTCACCAGTAGGGGGCATGATCACTTAACGTGCTTAGGATCAAAGCCAAATACAGAGGTGTCATTTTTGTTCTCTATGTTAATTCAACGTTTGTTTTGTTTTTTAAATAATTGCATATTACTTTTCCATGTGTCTGTGCATTTTTCAGTATTTGTTTCAGGGTAAAGATCTGATCCTTATTAATACTCTGGGGACATATGTGAGCGGTGATGAGCAGTGTAAAGAGGAGATTCCTATAGATCATCCCACAGGTGAGTAGTAACCACTAAAATGCAGAGAAGGCACATTATTTTCAGTTATATGCAGGCGCAATATTCTGAAACCAAGTGACCTCAGTTCTTGGGCAGAGCTCACGAAGCATGCCCGAGAACTGAAGCATTTGCGCAGGCGTCGACGACGTCACTAGAAAGATGAAAGAGGAGAGTTACGGAGGAAAGAGGAGGAGAATGACCAGTGAAGCGTTCAGGTCCCGCGGAAGGGAGCATACCTCCTAGACCTTATCTAAGTGTTAAAATTATAAAGTCTTTATTTAGATGTCTCAGGGGGTAGAGGGATAAGAACCACCTTCACAAAATACAGCATATGTTCTGCTGAAGGTGGCAGTTTTAGTTTAATAAGCCCTGGAGGATGACAGGTTCTCTTTAAATAAATCAATAAGTTTTTGTAAATCACGGCAACACAATGTTTTTTACATCTGATCATTTAGGAGCATCAACCACAGTAACCCTTAGATCCCCAGTCTTAGCTTATCACCTAGCCAAATCAGATCTCATACTTTGCAATGCCGAGAGAAAAACGCCCCGAAACACTGTCAGCAAATTGAGGTTCTGATTTGGCTTATTAATCGTAAGTTATATTGCAAGGCTCGTTAAAGGGTCAATTTTAGGATTGCTACTTCTAATAGAAGACTAACTCTAGTGATACCTAACTCAGGATAGATTTAAATTTGATAGTTTTGTATGGCCCCTGAATAATGGTATAAATATCAAAATGGCCATTGGCAGAAAAACTGTTCCCTACCCCTGATATAATTTATAATAATTGGTGACAGGCAAAGTGAAAGCTGAAATTTTGGAGAAGTTGTTTCCAACAGAGAAGTGAAAAATTAAAACAGGTGGCCTAACTTCATAATCTAAAAGTTCCTGCTTTGTGCTCTACTTTCTTAGTCAATTGATAGTTGATTTGTATGAAGATGAATAAAATATATAATTGATATGATTTCAATGCAGTGTTATTGAAAAATCATCAAAACACTTTTATTGTTGGCAGATGACTGTAACAGGAGCTCAGAGGGACAGCTGATATTTTCAGATTTTGCAGCAGATGATCATGTTATTATACCAGATACATATGAAGAACTTGCCAGTATCCCAGATATACTTCAAGTGCTTCTCAGCAAAAATATTTCAGCTGATCATTTCCAACATGTACTTTCGCCTGCTTCGTCAGTAATCAATATGACAAACAAAAGTCTTAGAACTAATGAACATGAAATAGCCCTTAAAGAGGATAAACCATTTTCATGCTCAGAATGTGGGAAATGTTTTATAAAGAAATCTCTTCTTGTTTTACATCAGAGAAGTCACACAGGTGAGAAGCCATTTTCATGTTCAGAATGTGAGAAGTGTTATTTACAGAAATCACAGCTTGTTGTGCATCAGAGAAGTCACACAGGAGAGAAGCCATATTCATGTTCAGAATGTGGGAAATGTTTTATTGAGAAACCAAACCTCATGATACATCAAAGAACTCACACAGGAGAGAATCCATTTTTATGTTCAGAATGTGGGAAATGTTTTATAAAGAAATCACAGCTTGTTGTACATCAGAGAACTCACACACAGGAAAAGCCATATCCATGTTCAGTATGTGGGAAACGTTTTAATGAGAAATCAAATCTTGTTGTACATCAGAGAATTCATACAGGGGAGAAGCCATATTCATGTTCAGAATGTGGGAAATGTTTTATTCATAAATCACATCTTGTTACACATCAGAGAATTCACACACAGGAGAGGCCATTTTCATGTTCAGAATGTGGGAAATGTTTTAATGATAAATCAAATCTTATTGTACATCAGAGAATTCACACAGGGGAGAAGCCATTTTTATGTTCGAAATGTGGTAAATGTTTTAATGTGAAAGCAACTCTTATTGCACATCAAAGGACACATACTGGAAAGTAAAACAATTTAGAGCTTATAAGTTTAGTAGAAAATGTATATATTTACCAATGATTATATGTTATTGAAAATCAATTAGTATCCATATCATACAAATATGATGAACCATATATATAAAATATTAAACATTTACATAAACAAGTTGTCTAATGCTGCTCTCCTATTTTCAATGTGACATCAGCACTGGAGAGCTGCTGCTATATATGATCAGGACAGCTGCCATCCAATACTTAGCCCATCTTTTAACCCCTTAACAACCGCGGATACAAATTGAAATGACTATTGTTAAGGACTTTATTTATTTTCACTTACGGTACTTTCCTATTGAGAAATAAATAAATAAATAGTATACAAGGTGTGGGACAGAGGGAAAAAGATGTTGGGAATTTCTGGTATGACAGAGCATTATCCCATATAGTATAATCAAAAATTTACCACAATTGCAAAAATTGCAGTGCAGAATATTTTGGGAGACTAGAGCAATACACCTGATATCACAACTATTCCAAAATAAAGTGCTAAAATGTTTTACCCAACTACAGATGGAATTTAATATGCCGTACAGTTCCTCCTTCCAATACCTGCAGATAAGGCACACAATGGAATCCCAAATGCAAAGTACACCTATTAATATAAAGCATAAACATATTATTATTAATTTACTTACATCTGTCTGCTCTAAAGGGATAATATCTTTGCTATTTAAGAACATGGTAGATAAATAGATAACCTAAGATCCGTTGCGTGTCAGGGGTAAGTGGAAGAAGGACTGAGGCCACTCACAGATGAGAGGTGGGAAACAATTCTGGCCCAGATATCTAGAATGTCGATGTCTGAAAGCCAAAGGCACAGAGTGTACAGGACGCTGAAGTTACTACACACCATAGGAGTGTGAGCAGACTGTATATGCCCCATATGCGGGCAAGAGCAGGAGGACCTGAGCCACATGTTGTGGGCATGTGGCAATATAGAAAAATTCTGGAAATCCACTCTGTGAATCTTATAGAAGAGGTAAATGGGGTACAGATCGAGCCAGATCCACATGGGTGCATTTTGGGATTTCATGAGGAGGGGGTGGACCCGGAACTGCTGGTGGCTATTGATATATCAAGAGTATATCTAGAGTCCTTTATCAGGCCAGAAACCTGTTAGATTATCACTGATTGGATACTGCTCCCCTAACCGTTGGGGAACTCAGACTAACTAAATAGTATAATAAGGATGCTTTCACATCTCTGTTTTTGAAAACCTGGCAGAATTACTCCTTTTTTGCAAAAACCGGATGCGGCACAATTGCGTTCTGTCTAATCTTTTATTTTTTTATTTTTTACATTACCGTATATACTCGTGTATAAGCCGAGTTTTTCAGCCCAAAATTTGGGCTGAAAAGTCTCCCCCTCGGCTTATACACGGGTCATATACGGTGGGGGCTGTGTCCCGGGGCTGCGGAGGCTGAAGGAGGCGGGGGGCTGTCAATCAGCGGCAGGGGGAAGCAGTTCATATATGCCCCCCAAAAGCTGGCACTGTCCCCCCCTTGTAAGGGCCCCCCCCCCCGCTGCTTATACATTACCATCCCGGTGTTCTGATCGGCGCCGCTCCTCGGTGCTGCTTCTTCATCCTCCCGTCCTCGCTGGCTGCATCCGGGATCTCCGGCCGTCGCAGGCATATGACGTCATCGCGCGACGGCCGGAGATCCCGGATGCAGCCAGCGAGGACGGGAGGATGAAGAAGAAGCACCGAGGAGCGGCGCCGATCAGAACACCGGGATGGTAATGTATAAGCAGCAGGGGGGGGGGCCCTTACAAGGGGGGACAGTGCCAGCTTTTGGGGGCTGTTGGTACCCCCAGGGGGCTGCTGAGTACACCCAGGGGGCTGCTGGGTACCCCCTGGGGGCTGCTGGGTACCCCCAGGGGGCTGTTGGTACCCCCAGGGGGCCGCTGGGTATTCCCTGGGGGCCGCTGTATAACACCTGGGGGGTGCTGTATAACCCCTGGGGGCTGCTGTATAACCCCTGGAGGCTGCTGTATATACTGCTGAGACCGGTATACCACTGGGGCTGCTGTATATACCACTGGGGCTGCTGTATAACCCCTGGGGGCTGCTGTATAACCCCTGGAGGCTGCTGTATATACTGCTGAGACCGGTATACCACTGGGGCTGCTGTATATACCACTGGGGCTGCTGTATATACCACTGGGGCTGCTGTATATACCGGTGGGGCTGCTGTATATACTGGTGGGGTCTGTATATACCACTGGGGAGGCTGCTGTATACCACTGGGGTTGCTGTATATACTACTGGGGCCTGTATATGCCACTGGGGAGGCTGCTGTATACTACCATTGGGGGGCCTGTATACCACACTGCTGGGGGCTGTACACCTGTGCTGGGGTCCACCCTCGGCTTATACACGAGTCAATAGGTTTTCCAGATTTTGGGGGCAAAAGTAGGGGGGTCGGCTTATACACGAGTATATACGGTAATTCTCTACTTTAATTACTATATTGTTTTTTTTTTTATTGTTACCTATGACCGCTCGTTAAAAAAAACACTGTATTTGAAAGTGCTGCGGAATATGTTGGCGCTATATAAATAAAGAATTATTATTGTTTTTATTAATGCATTTGTAATGGAGTTCCAGACATGTGCGGCACTTGCGTTTTCATCCGGATCTGGCAAATCCGGCACTTGCGGCTTGTCTTAGAAACGTTAGCAGCGGATTTTTGTCCGGTGCCAGAAGTGCTGGATTTGCTGGATGAAAACAAAAGTGCTGCACATGTCCGGAACTCCCATTACAAAATGCCTTAGACAGAATGCAATCTTTCCGCAAGTGATCCATTTTTTTCAAATAAGGCGAAATTCCGGCAGGTTTTAAAAAACACTGATGTGAAAGAAAAAAAAGTGAAGTTCAAAAGTTCAGGTTTGCCTGATCTGCAGTAACTGAAAATACAGATCTGAGAGTACCCTGAGACTGAAGGCACACTGTGCGAGGGACTCGCCCGAGTGCAATGCAAGGGAAGCTCGCATTGCACTCGGACCAGTGTTGTCATATCAGACAGCGCACACTGATGCGAGTCCCCGCACTGAACTCGCATTGCGAGTCAGAAGCGAGTGCAGTCGCAGCATGCGATTCTGCGACTGCACGCGATTCTAACGTGCGTGCGGGCAATGCAAGAAAATCTCGCCCACCTACAGCACGCTGAGCGAGTTTGTAGCACCATGCTGGTCAAAGTTATAATGGATTGAATAGCTACATCAGGTTTAATAGTCTCCTGCTGTTACTTCCAGGGCCGCCTATTAAGCCAACTACATATTCACTGCACTGTCAAACAAACAGCCAATCACAGGAGCTCACACTCTATCGGAGCCTCGGTGATTGGCTGTTGTGATCAGACTGAATTTTCTCAATCTAGACAGTGATTCTGCTTGGCTGCTATACACATTAGTGTATGGCAACCAACCTGGGGTTATAGGGTGTTAAATAAATAATTATTTAAAAGAAAAAATGCATGGGACTTTGCAGCATTTTTAAGTCTAGCCGGATGAAAGCAGGCAAACTGTGAGCTGCCACCCTCAGCTGCCTAATTTCTCCTTGACTGGCAAAAAAAATGCGTGGGCTCCGCCCTATTTTCAATGCCAGCCAAGGTAAAACTAGGCAGCTGAGGGCTGGTATTCTCAGCAGGGTGAGGGCCCATTGTCATCGGGCTTCCCCCCACTAAAGAATAGCAGCCCGCAGCCGCCCCTGAGAATGTTGCCTTAATAATAAGTGCAATTTCCTGGTGCCTTACCGGGCTCTTCCAGCAGCCCTGGTGGCGGTGGCATGCTGGGTAATAAAGGGGTTAATACCAGCTTTGTTTTTTCAGCTGGTATTAAGCCCGAGATTCTTAATGTCAGGCCAAGTTTGACTCAGCCATTAAGAATCTCCAATAAAGGGTTAAAAAAAGATCCCACACAAAGACAAAACACTTTATTAAAAATAAAGAGACAGACACCATTAGGGACTCCAGCTTTATTTCCATCACGCATCCCTCCAACTCCAACAATCCAGGTCTTCTCTCTTCTGTCTTCCTTCTTGTTGAACTGATTCAGCTCTGCTATATTACACAGCAGGGGGCGGAAGTGCGCTCCCTTAGCTGTGTGGTGAGTCAGTGAGGCTGTGGGCATTAAGCAGTGACGTCACCGCTGGCCCCATTGCTATAGTAACCAAATTATCGGTTACTATAGCAACGCTAAGCATTGCCGAAATCACAGCGGCTTATGAATGAGCCGACTCATTCATAAGCCACAGGATTTAACTCCCTGCTTACCGATCACTGCAGCGCCGGTAAGCAGGGAGTTAACTCTGCTGTGACCGCAGCTGCAGTATGAACGGCACATGTAGCAGATAACCGATAATTTGGTTACTGTAGCAATGGGGCCAGCGGTGACGTCACTGCCTAATGCCCACAGCCTCACTGACTCATCACACAGCACAGAGAGCGCACTTCCGCCCCCCTGCTGTGTAATGTAGAGCTGAATCAGTTCAACAAGAAGGAAGACAGAAGAAGAAGAAAGAAGAGAGAAGACCTGGATCGTTGGAGGGATGTGTGGTGGTAATAAAGATGGAGTCCCTAATGGTGTCTGTCTCTTTATTTTTGATAAAGAATTTTTTCTCTGTGTGGGGTCTTTTTTTTAACCCTTTATTGGAGATTCTTAATGGCTGGGTCAAACTTGGCCTGACAATAAAAATCTCAGGCTTAATACCAGCTGAAAAAACAAAGCTGGTATTAAACCCTTTATTACCCAGCGTGCCACCGCCACCAGGGCCGGAAGAGCCCGGTAAGTCACCTGGAAATGGCGCTTATTATTAATGCACCATTTTCAGGGGCGGCTGCGGGCTGCTATTCTTTAGTGGGGGGGCGGGGGGCCAATAACAATGGGCCTTCACTCTGCTGAGAATACCAGACCTCAGCTGCCTAGTTTTATCTTGGCTGGCATTGAAAATGGGGCGGAGCCCACACTTTTTTTTTTTTGCCAGCCAAGGGGAAATTAGGCAGCTGAGAGTGGCAGCTCGCAGTTTGCCTGCTTTCATCGGGCTAGACTTAAAAATGCTGCGAATCCCCACACGTTTTTTTTTTTTTCCCAATAATTATTTATTTAACACCCTATAACGCCAGATTGGTTGCCATACACTAATGTGTATGGCAACCAAGCAGAATCACTGTCCAGATTGCGAAAATCCAGTCTGACTACAACTGCCAATCACAGAGGCTCTCACAGAGTGTGAGCTCCTGTGATTGGCTGTTTGTTTGACAGTGCAGTGAATATGCAATTAGCTTAATAGGCGGCCCAGGAAGTAGCAGTAGGAGACTATTAAACCTGATCAATCTATCTATTCTATCACATTATATGGCATGAGAAAGACCATGTTAAAAACGCATTGCACACGGACCACACTCGCACCACATTCATCACTCTGGCACCACACTCGCACTACCATTGTCGTGCATCAAAAACGCTCTGTTTTTGATGCATGACAGTGTGCCTTCAGCCTTAGATTAGAAAGGGTTGTGTATCTAAGGAGGGATACCCTAAATAAATTCTTTAGGATTCGGGAGGCTTGGTTGTAGACCCCAGAACTCCCATTGGAGTGTATTATGCCAGTAATGTGCATTAGATAAGTAACTATTGATGTTAAATAGATAATAATAATTAAGGTTGGATATAAGCCACTCCCGTGATGCCTCAGGGACATTCATACTGGTAGGACGCCTTGTTGAGTTCTTAATTGGATAAAATGCATTCGTAGAAAATATGCTTTTGTATGTTATAGTTGATCATGTGCACCAATGTTATATCGTATGGGATTAAAGAGGTTATGGCCTTTCTAATATGTTGAGTATTGATTTATATTCTCTCTCTTGATTTATGTTTTGTGGATTTTCTTCCCTTGTATAATTTTTTTGTTCTAAATTCAGTTCAGTAAGAATGAACCTGATTAAAAAAAAAAGTAAATAGCACTCCCAAATGGGCAAAAATCCTACGAGTGAGTGTTGTATTTGACAGATTACACCCTGTGGCCTCAATCCCTTAAGGTTTGGAAACCATTTGGGGGCTTAAATACCACCTTTAATCGTGACCACAAGCATGTCGCAAAGCCTGCTTAATGTGTCCAAGGGATGCAGTGAATGACCGCTCAGCCACCCAATAGTTTGCAGGGGTGTACTGAGCTGTCAGTGTTGTTCCGCAGCCCAGCCACGGGCTAGATTTGCTGGGCTTTCCAGGTGTCACCGTTAAATAAATAGCACCAGAATCTTGAATCATAGTTGCCAATTTGCATATTTCCCAGAGGAAGCATTGCGGCTAAAAGTCTCCTCACTACTGGTAGGCAGATTGATCATCATAAGGAGAATAGCTATTCCCCTGACCTCGTCTTAGCCTCTCATACAGCCAGATCAGATCCCACACACTGCACTGATGAGGAGCAATCACTCCGAAACGCAGCGTCTGCAGATTGGGGCTCTGATCCTGCATAAATCTAAAGTCCTATTAAAATGCTTGTTAAAGAGTCAATTATGAGTTTTAGGATTGCTACCTCCAATAGGTGGCACTAGAGTTCGTCTACTTCCTCACTGAAGTGACAATTTACCTCTGTTGAAGTGTGATGCCACCTTCTGGCCTCCCACCTTTTTAATGTTTGTTTTTACAAAATTTTGGATGCTAAAATAAAATTGTATTTTGTATATTTATAGTCATAGCTTTTTCTTTAGGATAGCTATTGTACCTAGAACCTCCAATCCTATCAAATATTTTTTTGACTCCTCCATGTTTTTCAGAATTTTTATTCACAAAAAATTTGGAGACAAAATATCTCCTACTAATTTGCTTCTTTAAGAAAGTTGACAACCTTTGTAAACTATCACCTTGGTGTAAAAAACTGACAAAGCCGCACCCCTTGGCGGCGATACGCGTCGGGTAGGGCTTTCTGGGGTTCCCGTGCTGTTAGTGACTCCATACCCGCTCCTCACACCTCCATGGTAATCTTGGTCATTACTGACCACATCTTTCCGTACATGGTCCTTATTATTCTTTGCCCTTTGCATCTTAAACTAATTCAACTATGGTGGTCATTACATATGACTATAGACTTTACCCTGTGGGTTTTTGGGCCACTTTATAATCATTACCATACCTAACTAGGATGTGTATGGTGTGATCCTTAGCTCTGCAGCAATTTTTGTTATCTACTGTGACATTTGTCACATATATATATATATATATATATATAGCACTTTTCACGCCATCAATTGCTACAGGATTACTAATCAACACCTCAGTTGCACTTACTGTGCCATTGTATATTGTTTCGGTGTGTACATCATCCTTTTTACATTAGTCATCACTCACCACCTGTTAAGATTGGTTTGCTTATATCAACCATTATACTATGTCATATAGTGGACGATGTCATGATGTGATTCTCATTATTGCTACGTTACCTTTTTTACTCCTAGTCATCTTTACTACGGTATAGGGGCTCTATATTGTCTATTCCCAGGCCTGGGACTCTATTGGTGCTGTATATAGATTATTTAATTAACTACGCATATATTATCTGTACATTTGTGTTGCAAAGTTATCTCTTTAATGTTGGGGGTGTATAACAACTACACAGTCATATAATATTGATACTCACTGTGACTGACGTGTATCACCTAGTCTCTCATTGTCTGGAGTCAGTTCTCTTTATGTATTGTTATCCCCTATGGGTGGACACACCCAACCACAACCTTGATATGTTTACATGATTGTTTACCTCTTCCATGTCATATGATTAATTATTGCACTTTGATCTATTGGCATACAGCACTGTGTCATTTGTCAATATTGTATACCCATTGGGTGAGGAGTTGGTTCATTATAAGCACTATTGGCTTGATAAAATTTGTACGGGAACCCTTGATTGTGTGTTTTTAACTTGTTTTAATCTGTATTTGTCTGTATATGTGTAAATAAACTACTTGCATATTTTCACTTTATACTTGTGTGCTCCCGTATCTATATGCCACGTCTTTTTCTTATTTATTCATTCTGAGCCCCGTGGCATGGTGAACACCTCAACTAATTTACTTACTGTGGTGCTCCTCTTTATTTAATTGTATATTGGTGTAAAAACTGGGAAATATTTGGATATAATGTTCTTTTTATTCTATTCTGTTATTCATGGTGAATATCTATTATATTTTTTTAATGGAATTGTAATAAAGAAGATTTGACATGTTAAAGGGAACCTGTCAGGTCGTTCTACCCCTTTATCTTAACACTACCTGACCCTGCACCTTGTGAGCTCGTCCCTAACTATTCCTGTCTGATGCAGAAGGGCATTATAAAGATACAGAAAAACGACTTACCGTATTTTCGCTTTATAAGACGCACCTGATTATACGATGCACCCCGAATTTAATGAAGGAAAAGCGAATATTAATTTTTAATGTTAAATGGGGTCTGTCTTATAATGTCAGTGTCCATATTACAATCAATATATGTCCCTTATCCTGATACATAGGTACATAAATCTTTCCCCCCCCCCCATCCTGGTATATGTCCCTCATCCTGGTATACATGTCCCCTTCCTGTATATGTGCCCCAATCCTGGTACATGTGCCTCCCCCCCGTCCTGGTATATCTATATACCTCATCATGGCATGTATGTCCCTATCCTGTATATATGGCACCCATTCTGTATACATACCCTCATCCTGGCATATACGTCCCCATCCCCCCCCCGTCCTATATATATGCCCCCCAACCTGTATATATGTCCCCTTCCTATATGTATATCACCATCCTGTGTATATGCCCCCATCCTCAACCCCTTGTGTATATGGCCCCCATCTCCCATCCCCCCCCGGACCCCCATGGCTTACCGAAGAGGGAGTGCAACTGCTGAGCGGGGGTGCCAAAGAAACGTTCCGGCGTGTGGGTGAGGGGCACAGTTGCAGACCGTAGCAGCAGGGGAGCACTGGCGGCAGTGAGCGCCGCCATGTTTTTTTGTGGCCGGCTGCATCCAATCACTCCGCAGCCAATCAGTAGAGACTTCAATAAAATGGCCGTGGCCATAATGGAGCTTCGCGGCCATTTTGAATTCTCCACCTCTACCGGCTGGCTGCGCACTTGCTGGTGAATGCAGCCGGGCACACAGAACATGCTGCCGCCGGTACTCCCCCGCTGCTCCGGTCCTGTAGCTGTGCTCTTCACCCACCGGAACCTGGAAGTTAATGGCCCGTATATTCATATAGGTGTAGGAGTTGGGGATGTCCTTGAAGGGTTGACCGTTCTTGATTGAGAATGAAAGAAGATTGTGGTGAGAACGGAAGAGGGAAATTAGTAAAATCAGACACTGATGGTGGGTTTACACACACCAATTTATCTGTTCAATATCTGAACCAATCTCTGGTTGCAGTGAAATCATGGATACATTGCTCCATGTTGTACACAGCCACAAAATGGAGCAATGTGTCCATGATTTCACTGCAACCAGAGATTGGTTCAGATATTGAACAGATAAATTGGTGTGTGTAAACCCACCATGAGAAGTTCAAGTCCAGGGTATTCCCATCTTCAAGTGTGATAGAGTTAGTAAATTGTGAAAGGCCAAGAGAGGAGGTTAGGGTTAAAAGATGAGAGTCAGATGAGGAGATGGG
This sequence comes from Allobates femoralis, assembly GCA_033576535.1. Taxonomy (NCBI): domain Eukaryota; kingdom Metazoa; phylum Chordata; class Amphibia; order Anura; family Aromobatidae; genus Allobates; species Allobates femoralis. The sequence goes on along the minus strand of JARQOC010000006.1, from coordinate 455,719,969 downwards.
ATTGTCAATCAGGATGTTAAAGTCCCCCATGATGAGAGTGGGAAGGTCACAGGCTAGAAAGTGTGGAACCCACGTGGCAAAGTGATCATGGAACTGACGTGGGGGACCTGGAAGGCGATACACCAATGCCACTTGCAGGGAGAAGGGCCTGTAAGGTCTTACAGTGTGGACCTCAAAAGAAGGGAAGATAAGTGAGGGGAGAGGTGGGATAACCTGAAAAGCACAATTTATTGATAGGAGTAGACCAACACCAATTATGTAAATGTATTTCCATTTTGCAGAAAGAAATAAGTATTTGATCCCTCTGGCAAACAAGACTTAATACTTGGTGGCAAGCACAGTAGTCAGACATTTCTTGTAGTTGTGATGAGGTTTGCACACATGTCAGGAGGAATTTTGGTCCACTCCTCGTTGCAGATGATCTCTAAATCATTAAGATTTTGAGGTTGTCACTTGGCACCTTGGAGCTTCAGCTTCCTCCATAAGTTTTGTTTGGGATTAAAGTCTGGAGACTGGCTAAGCCACTCCATGACCTTTAATGTGTTTCTTTCTTGATCCACTCCTTTGTTGCCTTGGCTGTATGCTTTGGGTCATTGTTGTGTTGGGAGACCCAGCACGACATTTAGTGGCTGTGGCACATTAGACTGCTTGCAGCATGTGAATAACAGATGCTGCTGGCTGTGTACTCAATAGACAGCTGCTTATACATGTATACACAGCACTATTTTGTACACACAGATCCACACTATATACATACAGTATATTCAAACACTGTATTCGATGTATGTGACTTTATATACAGCATGGTGCTGTGCAGGAGACAGACAGGCATTTCACACAGTATTACTCAGTTAAGTCAGTAGTTCTTTAAATCCTGCTGGCGCTCTTTGTGGTGAATTTCCTGTTTTCACTGTGAGGGTATAAGTGCATGATAAATTTACAAGCAAGATAGAGGTCCAACAAGGACTTCAACTCCGTTCATGAAAATGAGGTGAGGGAGGGGCTAAATTTAGCTTGTAAAAAAAAGTTCATGAATACTAAATAATTACTTTTCATTGTTCAGCCATACACAGTATGAGACAATACGAGTACTATCCTGCCATTTACTTACTTGAATACACTTAACAAGATACAGGTGAAAGATTCAACACTTTCTCTCAATTGAGGTGAAGATGAAATCTGAGGTAAACACAATGCATCCTGGGAGAATTCCCATAATACTGAACTGAAGAGATACATGAAGTCACCAGCAGTGGTGCTGTTACTAAACAATGAAACATTAACTATAGTTAATACAGTACATTGATTACAAGTACAGTGTCACAAGCACAAGAACAAATAGTTGTAGTGCTAATTATAAGATCAAAGACTAAGGCCCCGTTACACGCTGCGAGGTTCCAGCGATTGACCAACCATCCGACGTGGCCGGGATCGCTGGGACATGCTATCTGATCGCTGGTGAGCTGTCACACAGGCAGACTCACCAGCGATCAGCCAGTTTGCACCCGACGGTCGTTAGGATCGTTCAGGGTGTCAGGCGCAGAATGGGAATCGTTGGTTGTTGCCCCTGTCACACACACCGATGGATACGAAGACAGTAGCAGACCAACGACAGAAAAAAGGTCCTGGCCATTTACCAATGATCATGTACAATAAGAAAGAAACGGGCACTGACCTGCGGTGCGGGGGTGTGTAGCACAGATCCAGAAAGTGGCGTCCTCCTCCAGCGGTGCACAGCTAACATTGAAGATCCATGAAAGTAGCAGAAAGAGCGACTCAGGTGGATGAAGTGGAGTTACAGTTTTAATATAGTCAATGAGGTGAACAAGCAGTAATGGTGGGGTTTCACGTCCCGATTACTCGGGACCGATATCGCATTAAAAGGCTGGAGCGCAGCATTTCCGGAGCGCTTTCCCCGATATCGCATGCTCGGTTTACACGGGGGGCGATATCGGGAAACAACGTCCCTCGAGTTCTACGCCCACCACCAGTAACGCCATTTAACATGGAGTGAATGGGTGACGTGAGCGTAGGCATCAGAGTTGGTGTAAGAGGATCTGGTACACTGCCTGCGATTCGGCGAGTTGAATGTGCATCAATCCGATAGTTGGCAAACTCTCAAGCTCGGTTGCTACTGCAACATACAACCCACGAAGTCGCTCCAACAGCGTACCACGTGATTTTGTCGCAGTTGCAGTTACCATGGGGGTAACACAGTTAGTGCACTCCTTCCTCCCTGCTTGTTCACCTCATGGATCTATCTATATAATTAATAAGTGCAACTGCACTTCATCCACCTGAGTGCCACTCTTTCTGCTACTTTCATGGGTCGTTGTACATGTCAAGCGCAGCGGCTTTGCTACAAGGTCGCTGCAACGTCACTAAACTGGTGACGTTGCAACGATAGCAATATAATTGCGTGTAATGGGCTCCTTAATTCTAAGAGCAGTTGAATTATCACTTGGGATAGAACCCAGAGCTCTGCTAAATGCACATCATACACACAGGGCTCCGCTCCATACACAATATACACACAGGGCTCGCTCAATACACATCATACACACAGGGCTCCGCTACTGCACATCATACACACAGGGCTCCGCTCTGTACACATCATACACACAGGGCTCCGCTCTGTACACATCATACACACAGGGCTCGCTCTGTACACATCATACACACAGGGCTCCGCTCTGTACACATCATACACACAGGGCTCGCTCTGTACACATCATACACACAGGGCTCCGCTCTGTACACATCATACACACAGGGCTCTGCTCTGTACACATCATACACACAGGGCTCCGCTCTGTACACATCATACACACAGGGCTCCGCTCTGTACACATCATACACACAGGGCTCTGCTCTGTACACATCATACACACGGGCTCGCTCTGTACACATCACACACACAGGGCTCTGCTCCGTACACATCATACACACAGGGCTCGCTCCGTACACATCATACACACAGGGCTCCCTCTGTACACATCATACACACAGGGCTCCGCTCCATACACAATATACACACAGGGCTCCGCTCCGTACACATCATACACACAGGGCTCCATACACATCATACACACAGGGCTCCGTACACATCATACACACAGGGCTCCGTTCTGTACACATCATACACACAGGGCTCCGCTCTGTACACATCATACACACAGGGCTCCGCTCTGTACACATCATACACACAGGGCTCCGTACACATCATACACACAGGGCTCCGTACACATCATACACACAGGGCTCCGCCCTGTACACATCATACACTACAGGGCTCCGCTCTGTACACATCATACACACAGGGCTCCGCTCTGTACACATCATACACACAGGGCTCCGCTCATACACATCATACACACAGGGCTCCGTACACATCATACACACAGGGCTCCGTACACATCATACACACAGGGCTCCTACACATCATACACACAGGGCTCCGCTCTGTACACATCATACACACAGGGCTCCGCTCCATACACAATATACACACAGGGCTCCGCTCCGTACACATCATACACACAGGGCTCCGTACACATCATACACACAGGGCTCCGTACACATCATACACACAGGGCTCCGCTCTGTACACATCATACACACAGGGCTCCGCTCTGTACACATCATACACACAGGGCTCCGCTCTGTACACATCATACACACAGGGCTCTGCTCCGTACACATCATACACACAGGGCTCCGCTCTGTACACATCATCACACACAGGGCTCCGCTCTGTACACATCATACACACAGGGCTCCGCTCTGTACACCTCATAAACACAGGACTCCGTACACATCATACACACAGGGCTCCGTTACACATCATACACACAGGGCTCCGTACACATCATTACACACAGGGCTCCGCTCTGTACACATCATACACACAGGGCTCCGCTCTGTACACATCATACACACAGGGCTCTGCTCTGTACACATCATACACACAGGGCTCCGTACACATCATACACACAGGGCTCCGTACACATCATACACACAGGGCTCCGCTCTGTACACATCATACACACAGGGCTCCGCTCTGTACACATCATACACACAGGGCTCCGCTCTGTACACATCATACACACAGGGCTCCGCTCTGTACACATCATACACACAGGGCTCCGCTCTGTACACATCATACACACAGGGCTCCGCTCTGTACACATCATACACACAGGGCTCCGCTCTGTACACATCATACACACAGGGCTCCGCTCTGTACACATCATACACAAGGGCTCCGTACACATCATACACACAGGACTCTGCTCTGTACACATCATACACACAGGGCTCCGCTCTGTACACATCATACACACAGGGCTCCGTACACATCATACACATAGGGCTCTGCTCCGTACACATCATACACACAGGGCTCCGCTCTGTACACATCATACACACAGGGCTCCGCTCCATACACAATATACACACAGGGCTCCGCTCCGTACACATCATACACACAGGGCTCCGTACACATCATACACACAGGGCTCCGTACACATCATACACACAGGGCTCCGCTCTGTACACATCATACACACAGGGCTCCGCTCTGTACACATCATACACACAGGGCTCCGCTCTGTACACATCATACACACAGGGCTCTGCTCCGTACACATCATACACACAGGGCTCCGCTCTGTACACATCATACACACAGGCTCCGCTCTGTACACATCATACACACAGGGCTCCGCTCTGTACACCTCATACACACAGGACTCCGTACACATCATACACACAGGGCTCCGTACACATCATACACACAGGGCTCCGTACACATCATACACACAGGGCTCCGCTCTGTACACATCATACACACAGGGCTCCGCTCTGTACACATCATACACACAGGGCTCTGCTCTGTACACATCATACACACAGGGCTCCGTACACATCATACACACAGGGCTCTGTACACATCATACACACAGGGCTCCGCTCTGTACACATCACACACACAGGGCTCTGCTCTGTACACATCATACACACAGGGCTCCGCTCCGTACACATCATACACACAGGGCTCCGCTCTGTACACATCATACACACAGGGCTCCGCTCCATACACATCATACACACAGGGCTCCGCTCCGTACACATCATACACACAGGGCTCCATACACATCATACACACAGGGCTCCGTACACATCATACACACAGGGCTCCGTTCTGTACACATCATACACACAGGGCTCCGCTCTGTACACATCATACACACAGGGCTCCGCTCTGTACACATCATACACACAGGGCTCCGTACACATCATACACACAGGGCTCCGTACACATCATACACACAGGGCTCCGCCCTGTACACATCATACACACAGGGCTCCGCTCTGTACACATCATACACACAGGGCTCCGCTCTGTACACATCATACACACAGGGCTCCGCTCCATACACATCATACACACAGGGCTCCGTACACATCATACACACAGGGCTCCGTACACATCATACACACAGGGCTCCGTACACATCATACACACAGGGCTCCATACACATCATACACACAGGGCTCCGCTCTGTACACATCATACACACAGGGCTCCGCTCCATACACAATATACACACAGGGCTCCGCTCCGTACACATCATACACACAGGGCTCCGTACACATCATACACACAGGGCTCCGTACACATCATACACACAGGGCTCCGTACACATCATACACACAGGGCTCCGCTCTGTACACATCATACACACAGGGCTCCGCTCTGTACACATCATACACACAGGGCTCCGCTCTGTACACATCATACACACAGGGCTCCGTACACATCATACACACAGGGCTCCGTACACATCATACACACAGGGCTCCGTACACATCATACACACAGGGCTCCGCTCTGTACACATCATACACACAGGGCTCCGCTCTGTACACATCATACACACAGGGCTCCGCTCTGTACACATCATACACACAGGGCTCCGCTCCATACACATCATACACACAGGGCTCCGCTCCATACACATCATACACACAGGGCTCCGCTCCATACACATCATACACACAGGGCTCCGCTCCGTACACATCATACACACAGGGCTCCACTCCGTACACATCATACACACAGGGCTCTGCTCTGTATACATCATACACACAGGGCTCCGCTCTGTACACATCATACACATAGGGCTCCGCTCTGTACACATCATACACAAAGGGCTCCTCTCTGTATACATCATACACACAGGGCTCCGCTCTGTACACATCATACACACAGGGCTCCTCTCTGTATACATCATACACACAGGGCTCCGCTCTGTACACATCATACACACAGGGCTCCTCTCTGTATACATCATACACACAGGGCTCCGCTCTGTACACATCATACACATAGGGCTCCGCTCCGTACACATCATACACAAAGGGCTCCTCTCTGTATACATCATACACACAGGGCTCCGCTCTGTACACATCATACACACAGGGCTCCGCTCTGTACACATCATACACACAGGGCTCTGCTCCGTACACATCATACACACAGGGCTCCGCTCCGTACACATCATACACACAGGGCTCCGCTCTGTACACATCATACACACAGGGCTCCGCTCTGTACACATCATACACACAGGGCTCCGCTCCGTACACATCATACACATAGGGCTCCGCTCCGTACACATCATACACACAGGGCTCCGCTCCGTACACATCATACACACAGGGCTTCGTACACATCATACACACAGGGCTTCGTACACATCATACACACAGGGCTTCGTACACATCATACACATCATACACATCATACACACAGGGCTCTGCTCCGTACACGTCTTACAGACAGGGCTCTGCTCCGTACACCTCATACACATGTGGCGCCCCACTGTTCATGGCGCTATTACAGGTGTACTGCACCCAAGACGGTGTGTGTGGCATCCCAGCCATCAGGTGATGCAATATGATCTGAGGCTCTCATCCCTGCATTCACACACCTAAAATAGGGGGACTAAAGGGTTAACCTATTTGCCTGGGAGAACCAGCCCCTGGTGGGAGGAGCTTAGGTGAGTGGGAAAGGACAGGCAGAACAGCCATGGAGAGAGACTGAGGAGGAAGCAGAGGAAAGCCTGGGGGAGATGAGGATCGTAGTGCTTGCCTCAGAGGAAAGCGCAGTGAACGAACATCGGGTCCCAGACTGTGCAGGTTAAAACACACCGGCAGTCAATACTGGAAGGTTGGGAATTCCAGATTTCCCAGCCGCACAGTGTCAGGAGACACAGCAGCACATAGAATCCAAAAACGCTGACTTCCTTGGTGAGGGAGAAAAGTGAAGGACTCAAGCTGCCTGTCACACGGCACATGCAGGACAGAGTGGGCAAGCAGCTTAGATTCAAGCAACTGCAGGAGCCACAAATTACAAGTGCAGGAAGAGAAAGTGAGGACAGGGGTTGCAGCCTGAAAGAACATCAGAGAGCTTCTTGGAGAGATTTTGCATCCTTTGGTGGCTACCCGGCCAGCTACCTGAAATTGTGACTGTGTACCTTGCATACTGCCTGAAAAGTCACCAGTTAAGTACCCGGTGAGCTCACCCTTGTGTGAGACTGATTTCATCCAGCACCACAGCAGGAAAGTCCCACCTGGGGAGCCACAGCCTGTCAGCCCTGCACACTGGCTGAAAGAAGCTACAGCAGCAAAGTAAGTGAACTGCACTGTGTACAATCTCTCATCAAACCCATCCATCCCAACTACTCCTGCCCTGGGGACCCTCAGCCCTACTTGAGGAGGGCTTACCATCCACGCTGCCCCAAGTCACCGTCCCCAGCAGAAATACAGCAGCGGTGGTTCTACTAAACACATACCCCGAGTGGCGTCACGACAAATCATCCCTTGTACATATACTCTTTTTGGACTGATCCCAGGCCACGGGACTGGGTCACGACTACCGTGATCCCAGACCCCACCGTCCTGCTTCCCGATACCCCATAGCCTGGGGGTGCATCAGTTTTCTGGCGTCACAAACAGGATACCGTGCCCGTTAAACCCGGGTACTGTGTGCCGAAAAGAGTTTATTGAGCTTGTGTTTGGACTGTGTAAATATGACCCCCATAATGGCGACCCAAAAAGACTGACGCCATGTGCATGGCGCGGGGCGTGCTAATGCCCCTCATCGTGGGAGGGCCATGCCAGAGGCCCGCCCCGATTGCTATTGAAACACCAAGAGCGCGGGCCAGAGACCAAACCGCCACTGCCAGGACCTGAAAATGGCAACAGGGACAGAGCTACGCAACGGAGATCTAGCAACCAGTAGCTAGAACCGGGAGCAAGAGACTGGTCCACGGTGTGCACCTGGTTGCCAGAGAGGACCCGCTGGTTGTACCCGCAGCCCATCACCAGCGCAGAAGTCGGGGCAGAGCCAGATGACCCCGAGGTCCTAGCCGATGATGACAGCGAGGTACCTGAGGAGGATGATCGAGCCAACGGCACCGAGGAAGTCGGGGCATCCGGGCTCCGCGATGTGTGGTGGGAGTCCCCGCAGCATGGACTGATTGAATGGGTCGGTGCAGCCTCCATGACAGGTGAGCGGGACCTCTACCACAATGACCGGGTTAGATATGAGAGACACGCAGGCCCTAGAGGCTGGTCTGCCCTGCGTGTAAGTAAATGTGGGGATTAGAGACTGCCAGAACCCAGTCATGTAAATAGTTGTGTAAAGACTGTTTTTCTTGCAACTCATAGACTTTCAAGAGGACTATGTGAATACGTGCGTGCCTTAAAGCAGCCCAGCGGTGATAAAGGACGCTGTGTGTAGTGCAAGGACAATTACCACTGTGCCTGCAAGTGTGAGCCTGGACTGAAACCCATTAAGCCAGAGACTCTTTACTGTGTGATAATATGCTTAGATGGTAAGGAATGTTTGCAACATTTAAAGAAAAGTGCCTCCCGGACGGGAAGATATGCCATTATTACAAATGTTTTATTGTTGTTTTGTTTGAAAAGCATATAAAAAGAGCTCTGTACCGAGTAGGGGTAGAAACGCATGCGGACAAGTGTGTTTCACCAAGGGGGAATGTAGTGCCCTACTGGTCATGGATCCAGTACAGGGGTACTGCATCCAAGACAGTGTGTGTGGTATCCCAGCCATCAGGTGATGCAATATGATCTGAGGCTCTCATCCCTTCATTCACACACCTAGAATAGGGGGACTAAAGGGTTAACCTGTTTGCCTGGGAGACCCAGCACTGGAGGGAGGAGCTTAGGTGAATGGAAAGAGTGGGAAAAGGGAGAGTTAGGCAGAACAGCCATGGAGAGAGACTGAGGAGGAAGCAGAGGAAAGCTTGGGGGAGACGAGGATCGTAGTGCTTGCCTCAGAGGAAAGCGCAGAGAACGGACACCGGGTCCGAGACTGCAGGTTAAAACATGGCTTCAGTCAATACCGAAGGGTGGGGAATTCCAGATTTCCCAGCCACACAGTGTCAGGTGACACAGCAGCACATAGAATCCAAAAATGCTGACTTCCTGGGTGAGGGAGGAAAGTGAAGGACTCGAGCTGCCTGTCATACGGCATATGCAGGACAGAGTGGGCAAGCAGCTTAGCTTCAAGCAACTGCAGGAGTCACAAATTACAAGCGCAGGAAGAGAAAGTGCGGACAGGGATTGGAGCCTGAAGGAACATCAGAGAGGGTTTTGGAGAGATTTTGCATCCTTTGGTGGCTACCCGGCCAGCTACCTGAAACTGTGACTGTGTACCTTGCATACTGCCTGAAAAGTCACCAGTAAAGTACTCTGTGAGCTCACACTTGTCTGAGACTGATTTCTTCCAGCACCACAGCAGGAAAGTCCCACCTGGGGAGCCACAGCCTGTCAGCCCTGCACACTGGCTGGAAGAAACTGCAGCAGCAAAGTAAGTGAACTGCACTGTGTACAATCCCTCATCAAACCCATCCATCCCAACTACTCCTGCCCTGGGGACCCTCAGCCCTACCCGATGAGGGCTTACCATCCACGCTGCCCCAAGTCACCGTCCCCAGCAGGAATACAGCAGCGGTGGTTCTACTAATCACATACCCCAGGTGGCGTCTCGACAAATCATCCCTTGTAAATATCCCCTTTTTGGACTGATCCCAGGCCACGGGACCAGGTCACGACTACTGTGATCCCAGACAGCACCGGCCCTGTTCCCGAGGGCTCCGCTCTGTACACATCATACACACAGGGCTCTGCTCTGTAAACATCATACATACAGGGCTCCGCTCCGTACACATCATACACACAGGGCTCTGCTCTGTACACATCATACACAAAGGACTCTGCTCCGTACACATCATACACACAGGGCTCTGCTGCGTATACATCATACACACAGGGCTCCGCTCTGTACACATCATACACACAGAGCTCCGCTCCGTACACATCATACACACAGGGCTCCGCTCCGTACACATCATACACACAGGGCTCCGCTCCGTACACATCATACACACAGGGCTCCGCTCCGTACACATCATACACACAGGGCTCCGCTCCGTACACATCATACACACAGGGCTCTGCTCCGTACACATCATACACACAGGGCTCCGCTCTGTACACATCATACACACAGGGCTCCGCTCTGTACACATCATACACACAGGGCTCTGCTCCGTACACATCATACACACAGGGCTCTGCTCTGTACACATCATACACACAGGGCTCTGCTCTGTACACATCATACACACAGGGCTCTGCTCCGTACACATCATACACACAGGGCTCCGCTCCGTACACATCATTCATACACACAGGGCTCCGCTCCGTACACATCATACACACAGGGCTCCGCTCTGTACACATCATACACACAGGGCTCCGCTCTGTACACATCATACACACAGGGCTCCGCTCTGTACACATCATACACACAGGGCTCCGCTCTGTACACATCATACACACAGGGCTCTGCTCTGTACACATTATACACACAGGGCTCTGCTCTGTACACATTATACACACAGGGCTCTGCTACATACACATCATACACACAGGGCTCCGCTCCGTACACATGATACACACAGGGCTCCGCTCTGTACACATCATACACACAGGGCTCTGCTCTGTACACATCATACACACAGGGCTCTGCTCTGTACACATCATACACACAGGGCTCTGCTCTGTACACATCATACACACAGGGCTCTGCTCTGTACACATCATACACACAGGGTTCCGCTCTGTACACATCATACACACAGGGCTCTGCTCTGTACACATCATACACACAGGGCTCTGCTCTGTACACATCATACACACAGGGCTCTGCTCTGTACACATCATACACACAGGGCTCTGCTCTGTACACATCATACACACAGGGCTCCGCTCTGTACACATCATACACACAGGGCTCCGCTCCATACACAATATACACACAGGGCTCTGCTACATACAGATCATACACACAGGGCTCCGCTCCATACACAATATACACACAGGGCTCTGCTAAATGCACATCATACACACAGGGCTCCGCTCCGTACACATCATACACACAGGGCTCCTCTCTGTACACATCATACACACAGGGCTCCTCTCTGTATACATCATACACACAGGGCTCCGCTCTGTACACATCATACACATAGGGCTCCGCTCTGTACACATCATACACAAAGGGCTCCTCTCTGTATACATCATACACACAGGGCTCCGCTCTGTACACATCATACACACAGGGCTCCTCTCTGTATACATCATACACACAGGGCTCCGCTCTGTACACATCATACACACAGGGCTCCTCTCTGTATACATCATACACACAGGGCTCCGCTCTGTACACATCATACACATAGGGCTCCGCTCCGTACACATCATACACAAAGGGCTCCTCTCTGTATACATCATACACACAGGGCTCCGCTCTGTACACATCATACACACAGGGCTCCGCTCTGTACACATCATACACACAGGGCTCTGCTCCGTACACATCATACACACAGGGCTCCGCTCCGTACACATCATACACACAGGGCTCCGCTCCGTACACATCATACACACAGGGCTCTGCTCCGTACACATCATACACACAGGGCTCTGCTCTGTACACATCATACACACAGGGCTCCGCTCTGTACACATCATACAGGGCTCCGCTATGTACACATCATACACACAGGGCTCCGCTCCATACACAATATACACACAGGGCTCTGCTAAATGCACATCATACACACAGGGCTCCGCTTCATACACAATATACACACAGGGCTCTGCTACATACAGATCATACACACAGGGCTCTGCTCCGTCCACATCATACACACAGGGCTCTGCTAAATGCACATAATACTCACAGGGCTCCGCTCTGTACACATCATACACACAGGGCTCCTCTCTGTATACATCATACACACAGGGCTCCGCTCTGTACACATCATACGCACAGGGCTCCGCTCTGTACACATCATACACACAGGGCTCCGCTCTGTACACATCATACGCACAGGGCTCCGCTCTGTACACATCATACGCACAGGGCTCCGCTCTGTACACATCATACGCACAGGGCTCCGCTCCGTACACATCATACACACAGGGCTCCGCTCCGTACACATCATACACACAGGGCTCCGCTCCGTACACCTCATACACACAGGGCTCCGCTCCGTACACCTTATACACACAGGGCTCCGCTCCGTACACATCATACACACAGGGCTCCGCTCCGTACACATCATACACACAGGGCTTCGTACACATCATACACACAGGGCTTCGTACACATCATACACACAGGGCTTCGTACACATCATACACATCATACACACAGGGCTCTTCTCCGTACACGTCTTACAGACAGGGCTCTGCTCCGTACACCTCATACACATGTGGCGCCCCACTGTTCATGGCGCTATTACAGGTGTACTGCACCCAAGACGGTGTGTGTGGTATCCCAGCCATCAGGTGATGCAATATGATCTGAGGCTCTCATCCCTGCATTCACACACCTAAAATAGGGGGACTAAAGGGTTAACCTATTTGCCTGGGAGAACCAGCCCCTGGTGGGAGGAGCTTAGGTGAGTGGGAAAGGACAGGCAGAACAGCCATGGAGAGAGACTGAGGAGGAAGCAGAGGAAAGCCTGGGGGAGATGAGGATCGTAGTGCTTGCCTCAGAGGAAAGCGCAGTGAACGAACATCGGGTCCCAGACTGTGCAGGTTAAAACACACCGGCAGTCAATACTGGAAGGTTGGGAATTCCAGATTTCCCAGCCGCACAGTGTCAGGAGACACAGCAGCACATAGAATCCAAAAACGCTGACTTCCTTGGTGAGGGAGAAAAGTGAAGGACTCAAGCTGCCTGTCACACGGCACATGCAGGACAGAGTGGGCAAGCAGCTTAGATTCAAGCAACTGCAGGAGCCACAAATTACAAGTGCAGGAAGAGAAAGTGAGGACAGGGGTTGCAGCCTGAAAGAACATCAGAGAGCTTCTTGGAGAGATTTTGCATCCTTTGGTGGCTACCCGGCCAGCTACCTGAAATTGTGACTGTGTACCTTGCATACTGCCTGAAAAGTCACCAGTTAAATACCCGGTGAGCTCACCCTTGTGTGAGACTGATTTCATCCAGCACCACAGCAGGAAAGTCCCACCTGGGGAGCCACAGCCTGTCAGCCCTGCACACTGGCTGAAAGAAGCTACAGCAGCAAAGTAAGTGAACTGCACTGTGTACAATCTCTCATCAAACCCATCCATCCCAACTACTCCTGCCCTGGGGACCCTCAGCCCTACTTGAGGAGGGCTTACCATCCACGCTGCCCCAAGTCACCGTCCCCAGCAGAAATACAGCAGCGGTGGTTCTACTAAACACATACCCCGAGTGGCGTCACGACAAATCATCCCTTGTACATATACTCTTTTTGGACTGATCCCAGGCCACGGGACTGGGTCACGACTACCGTGATCCCAGACCCCACCGTCCTGCTTCCCGATACCCCATAGCCTGGGGGTGCATCAGTTTTCTGGCGTCACAAACAGGATACCGTGCCCGTTAAACCCGGGTACTGTGTGCCGAAAAGAGTTTATTGAGCTTGTGTTTGGACTGTGTAAATATGACCCCCATAATGGCGACCCAAAAAGACTGACGCCATGTGCATGGCGCGGGGCGTGCTAATGCCCCTCATCGTGGGAGGGCCATGCCAGAGGCCCGCCCCGATTGCTATTGAAACACCAAGAGCGCGGGCCAGAGACCAAACCGCCACTGCCAGGACCTGAAAATGGCAACAGGGACAGAGCTACGCAACGGAGATCCAGCAACCAGTAGCTAGAACCGGGAGCAAGAGACTGGTCCACGGTGTGCACCTGGTTGCCAGAGAGGACCCGCTGGTTGTACCCGCAGCCCATCACCAGCGCAGAAGTCGGGGCAGAGCCAGATGACCCCGAGGTCCTAGCCGATGATGACAGCGAGGTACCTGAGGAGGATGATCGAGCCAACGGCACCGAGGAAGTCGGGGCATCCGGGCTCCGCGATGTTTGGTGGGAGTCCCCGCAGCATGGACTGATTGAATGGGTCGGTGCAGCCTCCATGACAGGTGAGCGGGACCTCTACCACAATGACCGGGTTAGATATGAGAGACACGCAGGCCCTAGAGGCTGGTCTGCCCTGCGTGTAAGTAAATGTGGGGATTAGAGACTGCCAGAACCCAGTCATGTAAATAGTTGTGTAAAGACTGTTTTTCTTGCAACTCATAGACTTTCAAGAGGACTATGTGAATACGTGCGTGCCTTAAAGCAGCCCAGCGGTGATAAAGGACGCTGTGTGTAGTGCAAGGACAATTACCACTGTGCCTGCAAGTGTGAGCCTGGACTGAAACCCATTAAGCCAGAGACTCTTTACTGTGTGATAATATGCTTAGATGGTAAGGAATGTTTGCAACATTTAAAGAAAAGTGCCTCCCGGACGGGAAGATATGCCATTATTACAAATGTTTTATTGTTGTTTTGTTTGAAAAGCATATAAAAAGAGCTCTGTACCGAGTAGGGGTAGAAACGCATGCGGACAAGTGTTTCACCAAGGGGGAATGTAGTGCCCTACTGGTCATGGATCCAGTACAGGGGTACTGCATCCAAGACAGTGTGTGTGGTATCCCAGCCATCAGGTGATGCAATATGATCTGAGGCTCTCATCCCTTCATTCACACACCTAGAATAGGGGGACTAAAGGGTTAACCTGTTTGCCTGGGAGACCCAGCACTGGAGGGAGGAGCTTAGGTGAATGGAAAGAGTGGGAAAAGGGAGAGTTAGGCAGAACAGCCATGGAGAGAGACTGAGGAGGAAGCAGAGGAAAGCTTGGGGGAGACGAGGATCGTAGTGCTTGCCTCAGAGGAAAGCGCAGAGAACGGACACCGGGTCCGAGACTGCAGGTTAAAACATGGCTTCAGTCAATACCGAAGGGTGGGGAATTCCAGATTTCCCAGCCACACAGTGTCAGGTGACACAGCAGCACATAGAATCCAAAAATGCTGACTTCCTGGGTGAGGGAGGAAAGTGAAGGACTCGAGCTGCCTGTCATACGGCATATGCAGGACAGAGTGGGCAAGCAGCTTAGCTTCAAGCAACTGCAGGAGTCACAAATTACAAGCGCAGGAAGAGAAAGTGCGGACAGGGATTGGAGCCTGAAGGAACATCAGAGAGGGTCTTGGAGAGATTTTGCATCCTTTGGTGGCTACCCGGCCAGCTACCTGAAACTGTGACTGTGTACCTTGCATACTGCCTGAAAAGTCACCAGTAAAGTACTCTGTGAGCTCACACTTGTCTGAGACTGATTTCTTCCAGCACCACAGCAGGAAAGTCCCACCTGGGGAGCCACAGCCTGTCAGCCCTGCACACTGGCTGGAAGAAACTGCAGCAGCAAAGTAAGTGAACTGCACTGTGTACAATCCCTCATCAAACCCATCCATCCCAACTACTCCTGCCCTGGGGACCCTCAGCCCTACCCGATGAGGGCTTACCATCCACGCTGCCCCAAGTCACCGTCCCCAGCAGGAATACAGCAGCGGTGGTTCTACTAATCACATACCCCAGGTGGCGTCTCGACAAATCATCCCTTGTAAATATCCCCTTTTTGGACTGATCCCAGGCCACGGGACCAGGTCACGACTACTGTGATCCCAGACAGCACCGGCCCTGTTCCCGAGGGCTCCGCTCTGTACACATCATACACACAGGGCTCTGCTCTGTAAACATCATACATACAGGGCTCCGCTCCGTACACATCATACACACAGGGCTCCGCTCTGTACACATCATACACACAGGACTCTGCTCCGTACACATCATACACACAGGGCTCTGCTGCGTATACATCATACACACAGGGCTCCGCTCTGTACACATCATACACACAGAGCTCCGCTCCGTACACATCATACACACAGGGCTCCGCTCCGTACACATCATACACACAGGGCTCCGCTCCGTACACATCATACACACAGGGCTCGCTCCGTACACATCATACACACAGGGCTCCGCTCCATACACATCATACACACAGGGCTCTGCTCCGTACATCATACACACAGGGCTCCGCTCCGTACACATCATACACACAGGGCTCCGCTCTGTAACACTCATACACACAGGGCTCTGCTCCGTACACATCATACACACAGGGCTCTGCTCTGTACACATCATACACACAGGCTCTGCTCTGTACACATCATACACACAGGGCTCTGCTCCGTACACATCATACACACAGGGCTCCGCTCTGTACACATCATACACACAGGGCTCTGCTCTGTACACATCATGCACACAGGGCTCCGTACACATCATACACACAGGGCTCTGCTCTGTATACATCATACACACAGGGCTCCGCTCCGTACACATCATTCATACACACAGGGCTCCGCTCCGTACAATCATACACACAGGGCTCTGCTCCGTACACATCATACACACAGGGCTCTGCTCTGTACACATCATACACACAGGGCTCCGCTCTGTACACATCATACACACAGGGCTCCGCTCTGTACACATCATACACACAGGGCTCCGCTCTGTACACATCATACACACAGGGCTCCGCTCTGTACACATCATACACACAGGGCTCCGCTCTGTACACATCATACACACAGGGCTCCGCTGTACACTCATACACACAGGGCTCCGCTCCGTACACATCATACACACAGGGCTCCGCTCCGTACACATCATACACACAGGGCTCCGCTCCGTACACATCATACACACAGGGCTCCGCTCTGTACACATCATACACACAGGGCTCGCTCTGTACACATCATACACACAGGGCTCGCTCTGTACACATCATACACACAGGGCTCCGCTCCGTACACATCATACACACAGGGCTCTGCTCCGTACACATCATACACACAGGGCTCCGCTCCGTACACATACACACAGGGCTCCCCTCCGTACACATCATACACACAGGGCTCTGCTCTGTACACATCATACACACAGGGCTCTGCTCTGTACACATCATACACACAGGGCTCTGCTCTGTACACATCATACACACAGGGCTCTGCTCTGTACACATCATACACACAGGGCTCTGCTCCGTACACATCATACACACAGGGCTCCGCTCCGTACACATCATTCATACACACAGGGCTCCGCTCCGTACACATCATACACACAGGGCTCTGTACACATCATACACACAGGGCTCCGCTCTGTACACATCATACACACAGGGCTCCGCTCTGTACACATCATACACACAGGGCTCCGCTCCGTACACATCATACACACAGGGCTCCGCTCCGTACACATCATACACACAGGGCTCCGCTCCGTACACATCATACACACAGGGCTCCGCTCTGTACACATCATACACACAGGGCTCTGCTCTGTACACATCATGCACACAGGGCTCCGTACACATCATACACACAGGGCTCTGCTCTGTATACATCATACACACAGGGCTCCGCTCCGTACACATCATACACACAGGGCTCCGCTCCGTACACATCATACACACAGGGCTCCGCTCCGTACACATCATACACACAGGGCTCCGCTCCGTACACATCATACACACAGGGCTCCGCTCTGTACACATCATACACACAGGGCTCCGCTCCGTACACATCATACACACAGGGCTCCGCTCTGTACACATCATACACACAGGGCTCCGCTCTGTACACATCATACACACAGGGCTCCGCTCCGTACACATCATACACACAGGGCTCTGCTCCGTACACATCATACACACAGGGCTCCGCTCCGTACACATACACACAGGGCTCCCCTCCGTACACATCATACACACAGGGCTCTGCTCTGTACACATCATACACACAGGGCTCTGCTCTGTACACATCATACACACAGGGCTCTGCTCCGTACACATCATACACACAGGGCTCCGCTCCGTACACATCATTCATACACACAGGGCTCCGCTCCGTACACATCATACACACAGGGCTCTGTACACATCATACACACAGGGCTCCGCTCTGTACACATCATACACACAGGGCTCCGCTCTGTACACATCATACACACAGGGCTCCGCTCCGTACACATCATACACACAGGGCTCCGCTCCGTACACATCATACACACAGGGCTCTGCTCTGTACACATCATGCACACAGGGCTCCGTACACATCATACACACAGGGCTCTGCTCTGTACACATCATACACACAGGGCTCCGCTCTGTACACATCATACACACAGGGCTCCGCTCTGTACACATCATACACACAGGGCTCCGCTCCGTACACATCATACACACAGGCTCCGCTCCGTACACATCATACACACAGGGCTCTGCTCTGTACACATCATGCACACAGGGCTCCGTACACATCATACACACAGGGCTCCGCTCTGTATACATCATACACACAGGGCTCCGCTCTGTACACATCATACACACAGGGCTCCGCTCTGTACACATCATACACACAGGGCTCCGCTCTGTACACATCATACACACAGGGCTCCGCTCTGTACACATCATACACACAGGGCTCCGCTCTGTACACATCATACACACAGGGCTCCGCTCCGTACACATCATACACACAGGGCTCTGCTCCGTACACATCATGCACACAGGGCTCCGTACACATCATACACACAGGGCTCCGCTCTGTACACATCATACACACAGGGCTCCGCTCTGTACACATCATACACACAGGGCTCTGCTCTGTACACATCATGCACACAGGGCTCCGCTCCGTACACATCTACACACAGGGCTCCTCTCCGTACACATCATACACACAGGGCTCCGCTCTGTACACATCATACACACAGGGCTCCGCTCTGTACACATCATACACACAGGGCTCCGCTCTGTACACATCATACACACAGGGCTCCGCTCTGTACACATCATACACACAGGGCTCCGCTCTGTACACATCATACACCAGGGCTCCGCTCTGTACACATCATACACACAGGGCTCCGCTCCGTACACATCATACACACAGGGCTCCGCTCCGTACACATCATACACACAGGGCTCCGCTCTGTACACATCATACACACAGGGCTCCGCTCTGTACACATCATACACACAGGGCTCTGCTCCGTACACATCATACACACAGGGCTCTGCTCCGTACACATCATACACACAGGGCTCCGCTCCGTACACATCATACACACAGGGCTCTGCTCCGTACACATCATACACACAGGGCTCCGCTCTGTACACATCATACACACAGGGCTCCGCTCTGTACACATCATACACACAGGGCTCCGCTCTGTACACATCATACACACAGGGCTCCGCTCCGTACACATCATACACACATGGCTCCGCTCCGTACACATCATACACACAGGGCTCCGCTCTGTACACATCATACACACAGGGCTCCGCTCTGTACACATCATACACACAGGGCTCCGCTCTGTACACATCATACACACAGGGCTCCGCTCTGTACACATCATACACACAGGGCTCCGCTCTGTACACATCATACACACAGGGCTCCGCTCTGTACACATCATACACACAGGGCTCCGCTCTGTACACATCATACACACAGGGCTCTGCTCTGTACACATCATACACACAGGGCTCCGCTCTGTACACATCATACACACAGGGCTCCGCTCTGTACACATCATACACACAGGGCTCCGCTCTGTACACATCATACACACAGGGCTCCGCTCTGTACACATCATACACACAGGGCTCCGCTCCGTACACATCATACACACAGGGCTCTGTACACATCATACACACAGGGCTCTGTACACATCATACACACAGGGCTCCGCTCTGTACACATCATACACACAGGGCTCCGCTCTGTACACATCATACACACAGGGCTCCGCTCTGTACACATCATACACACAGGGCTCCGCTCTGTACACATCATACACACAGGGCTCCGCTCTGTACACATCATACACACAGGGCTCTGCTCTGTACACATCATACACACAGGGCTCTGCTCCGTACACATCATACACACAGGGCTCCGCTCTGTACACATCATACACACAGGGCTCTGCTCCGTACACATCATACACACAGGGCTCCGCTCTGTACACATCATACACACAGGGCTCCGCTCTGTACACATCATACACACAGGGCTCCGCTCTGTACACATCATACACACAGGGCTCCGCTCCGTACACATCATACACACAGGGCTCCGCTCCGTACACATCATACACACAGGGCTCCGCTCTGTACACATCATATACACAGGGCTCCACTCCGTACACATAATACACACAGGGCTCTGCTCTGTACACATCATACACACAGGGCTCCGCTCTGTACACATCATACACACAGGGCTCCGCTCTGTACACATCATACACACAGGGCTCCGCTCTGTACACATCATACACACAGGGCTCTGCTCTGTACACATCTTACACACAGGGCTCCGCTCTGTACACATCATACACACAGGGCTCCGCTCTGTACACATCATACACACAGGGCTCCGCTCTGTACACATCATACACACAGGGCTCCGCTCTGTACACATCATACACACAGGGCTCTGCTCTGTACACATCATACACACAGGGCTCTGCTCTGTACACATCATACACACAGGGCTCCGCTCTGTACACATCATACACACAGGGCTCCGCTCTGTACACATCATACACACAGGGCTCTGCTCTGTACACATCATACACACAGGGCTCCGCTCTGTACACATCATACACACAGGGCTCCGCTCCGTACACATCATACACACAGGGCTCCGCTCTGTACACATCATACACACAGGGCTCCGCTCCGTACACATCATACACACAGGGCTCCGCTCCGTACACATCATACACACAGGGCTCCGCTCTGTACACATCATACACACAGGGCTCTGTACACATCATACACACAGGGCTCCGCTCCGTACACATCATACACACAGGGCTCCGCTCTGTACACATCATACACACAGGGCTCCGCTCCGTACACATCATACACACAGGGCTCCGCTCCGTACACATCATACACACAGGGCTCTGCTCTGTACACATCATACACACAGGGCTCTGCTCCGTACACATCATACACACAGGGCTCCGCTCTGTACACATCATACACACAGGGCTCCGCTCCGTACACATCATACACACAGGGCTCAACATTCGACTGCTCTATTCAGAGTACTGAGCATCAGAGTATATGGCAGAGCTCCCTCATCATTACTTCTGACCCCACACAAATAACCTTCACCTCATCCATCACCATGACAACCAGCACAGCAGAGTCCTGCATACACTGAGGAGCTGATCATGTGACCCCTGACTCCTCCCCTCTATGTGACATCATCACAGGTCCTGTAAGCACAGAGCAGCCATATATGTAGTGTGCGTTTCTGCAGGTGGAGGTAGGTGACCATTCCCTAGTACTGGACACAGGACAGGACATTAACCCCTTCAATGTTGAAGATATTTATGTATT
Source organism: Allobates femoralis (assembly GCA_033576535.1). Classification (NCBI taxonomy): domain Eukaryota; kingdom Metazoa; phylum Chordata; class Amphibia; order Anura; family Aromobatidae; genus Allobates; species Allobates femoralis. Next base: position 455,697,999 of record JARQOC010000006.1, on the reverse strand, counting down.
CTTTTGTTGCTGAATTGCGAGGCCTGTTTCATACATCCGTGCCTTTGGCACTTGTGCGGTCCGTGCCGACACATGCCGGAGGCACAGACATACGGACAGCAATGTTACTCTACGGCCCCTTTCACATGTCCATGATACCACACGGACCGTGTCTCTATGTGGAGCAGATGCGTGTCCATGTGCTTCCCTTCAGCGACATGGCCACAAATGTCCTGCACACGGATGTTCACCATGTGACATCTGTGTGCATGGATAAGAGACAAGAGTTTAACGCTTAAAAATAAAGAATTTCATACCAGCCTCCCTCCAGCGCTGTCTGCTCCTCTCACGTCCGGGGCCGCTCATTACACTAATCTAATATTTACTGCGCTTAGAGCTACAACGGGCCCGGAAGTGAGAGGATCAGGCAGCGCTGGAGGCAGGTAACTAGAATGACTGACAGGCTGTCCATGTGCTATCACAAATGTGACCCACGGATACACGCCCCCCTCAAAAATGGCCTCTCTCACACGTCCGTGTTTTGCATGGATGTGTGAAACAGGCCTGAGAATCATAATTAGATTTTTCCATATTTGATTTGTTTTGTGTTTTTGGGATTACCGGTAGGTTGAAGATATTCAGTAATAACTCTGTGTATGTGACTATAATATGACTGTGTGTTATACCAGGGGCAGTACGGGGCCATGACTGGATGTAGTGATCATGTGAAGCCGGTAACAGCTCCGGAGATTTCTTACATGGGATCTTTATGATGTTACATCGTCATCTTCTCCCCATTCAGGTCCCTACAATATCGGATCCTCTCAGTGGAGATCTTCTACAGAAGAGAATACTCCTGATTGACCCATCAAGGATGGATAAGGACAAGATGGCGGAGAGGATATTACACCTCACCCTAGAGATCCTCTTCCGGCTTACTGGAGAGGTGAGAGATTGTGATGTCAATGTCACATGACATCATTCTTATCTATGGACAGAATAACAGATGACAGAACTGGAGAGGTGAGGACTCTGGAAATGTCTGGAGACTGGAGATTTATTAATGTGTTTCTCCATAACCAGGATTACACAGTAGTGAAGAAGAGCTCTAGTGAGCGCTGTCAGGACCCTGTGTCTGAGGGAAGACCCCTGAGCCCAATCACGGGGCCTCCACCTCACCCCCTGATACATGAGGACATCAATGAGCAGAGGATCCTAGAACTCACCTACAAGATGATTGAGCTGCTGACTGGAGAGGTGACACTGCCGGGAATACTGGGATATTATAGAGTAGCGCTATGAAGGGATCGGGGGATGATGATGTCATTGTATGTGTCAGGCTCCTATAAGGTGTCAGGATGTCGCCATCTATTTCTCCATGGAGGAGTGGGAGTATTTAGAAGAACACAAAGATCTGTACAAGGACATCATGATGGAGGATCCCCAGCCCCTCACATCACCAGGTAATTGACAGGACTAAATACACACGGTCTATAATTATCTGTATGTAAAGAATGAATTCAGTCCCTGTATGTGTCTCCTCCAGGTCTATCCAGTGAGAGGACAACACCAGAGAGATGTCCCCGTCCTCTTCTTCCACAGGACTGTAAAAATGAAAACCCCAATGTTCCTGAGGATGATCAGGTAGGTGGAGAGAAGGTGTCATGAAATCTCCCTATGATGTGTAGACGGCTGTGAAGGTCTTGTGTTCAGTCTTCTTTTATCAACCAGTATTCTTTTGAACAGCCAATCTATTATGGTACCTTTACATGCCGCCACAGAAAGGCAGAAACCGCCAGGCATCTGAGGTGTCATGAAATCTCCATATGATGTGTAGACGGCTGTGAATGTTTTGTGTTCAGTATATTATTAGTGGATAAAACAAGAAGATATGAAAAATTTACTAGAGACACCGGCGCTTTCATAATTGGAGCCATAATATATAGAGTGAGACCCATAACCCAGGAGTGCATTATTAGGCCATGTTCAGTATTTTACATCAGTATTTGTAAGCCAAAACCAAGAGTGGGGGGAAAATGCAGAAGTGGTGCACATTTTTATTATATTTTTCCTTTGACAGTTCTCCCTGTTTTGGCTTAGAAATACTGAGGTTCCATAGTTATATACAACACCTGGCAAAAATTATGGAATCACCTGGCTCGGAGGATGTCCATTCAGTTGTTTAATTTTTTAGAAAAAAAGCAGATCACAGACATGGCACAAAGCTAAAGTTATTTCAAATGGCAACTCTCTGCCTTGAAGAAACACTAAAAGAAATCTTGGAAAAAAAAAAGTGCGCTAGCCAGTAACGGTTACTTTTGTAGACCAAGCAGGGGAAAAATTATGGAAATATTTAATTCTGAGGAAAAAATTATGGAATCACCCTGTAAATTTTCATTCCAAAAAATTAACACCTGCACCAAATTAGATCTGCTCGCTAGTCTGCATCTAAAAAGGAGTGATCACAACTTGGAGAGCTGTTGCACCAAGTGGACTGATATGAATCATGGCTCCAACACGAGAGATGTCAATTGAAACAAAGGAGAGGATTATCTTAGGGTACCGTTAAACGTTGCGATATCGCAATGCAACATCGACAAAAAGTCACGTGGTACGGTCGTTGCAGTTGATATCGTTGGTTCATTGTGTCGTGTAAATGGGCAATGCAACTCGAAAAAATCGTAGGTACGATATTGCAAGAAGATTGTGCAAGCCCTTCAACCGTACGATATTGCATATGCGAAGTGGCATGATTGTTCTGTGTGACGACGCAACTACGATCTTGTTTGCAACTTCCCCTATTCACTACAATGTTAATGCTCGGGCCCAGGTTGCTCATACCCAGCGCAGAAAAGTTGAGGACAACAGCCTAGTTGCGTTGCCTGCCATATTGCCCTGTGTGACATCTACTATGCAATCTTGGACAAGTGCCAAAAACGTGCGCGCTCCCGTGAAGTTCTATGAGATATCGGAACGATATTGCACTGTACGGTAAGGGACCGTTACACATTGCAACATTGCATGCAATTTCACTTGCAATTTGATGGTTGCAGTGAAATCATGGACACATTGTTCCATTTATACACAGCAGTAAAATAGAACAATGTGTCCATGATTTCACTGCAAATTGCCAGTGAAATTGCATGCAATGTTGCGACATGTAATGTTACCCTTAAAAGAGGGTAAATCAACACGCAATGTTCCAAAAGATGTTGGTTGTTCAGTCAGCTGTGTCTAAAATCTGGACCAAATGCAAACAACATGGGAAGGTTGTTAAAGGGAAACGTACTGGTAGACCAAGGAAGACATCAAAGCACCAAGACCAAAACTTAAAGCAATATGTCTCCAAAACAGGAAATGGACAACAAAACAAATGAGAACAAATGGGAGGAAACTGGAGTCCATGTCTGTGACTAAACTGTAAGAAACCGCCTAAAGGAAATGGGATTTACTACAGAAAAGCTAAACAAAAGCGATCATTAACACCTAAACATAAAAAAACAAGGTTACAATGGGCTAAGGAAAAGCAATCGTGGATTGTGGATGACTGGATGAAAGTCATATTCAGTGATGAATCACAAATCTGCATTGGGGAAGGTGATGATGCTGGAACTTTTGGTGTCATTCCAATGAGAGTTATAAAGATCACTGCCTGAAGAGTACATGCAAATTTCCACAGTCATTGTAATATGGGGCTGCATGTCAGGTAAAGGCACTGGGGAGATGGCTGTCATTACATCTTCGATATATGCCCAAGTTTACATTGATATTTTGGACACTTTTCTTATCCCATCAATTGAAATGATGTTTGGGGATGATGAAATCATTTATCACGATGATAGTGCATCCTGCCATAGAGAAAAAATTGTGAAAACATTCCTTGAAAGAAGACACATGAGGTCAATGTCATGGCCTGCAAAAATCCAGATCTCAATCCAATTGAAAATCTTTGGTGGAAGTTGAAGAAAATGGTCCATGACAAGGCTCCAACCTGCAAAGCTGATCTGGCAACAGCAATTAAGAGAATGTTGGAGAGGTGGTGCAACAAAATACTAGTAATGTATTTGAGTGTTCTTTTGTATGTTTTTTTTTTGTCATGATTCCATAATGTTTCCTCAGAATTGACACGGGACACCAACGGACAGACACGATCCGTTGGGGTTTGTTTGAAATTATAACGAAGCTCTATGGAGGACAGATCCATTGAAAAAAAGGGTCCATGAAACCAGATCTGTTTTGCTGTACTGAGCATGCTCATAAGCAAGGTACACCTCCTCCCACCCCTATCTCTGGTAACTGATGACGAATCCGTTAAAAAAACGTTCCGTGGACATCCGTTGGCATCCTTTTGCACAGATCCATGCCTGTCTATGATTATACATGAATTTCATGTAACCACACAGATTTTAAAATAGCCAGTGTGAAAGCAGCATTAGACAGGCTTAAAAGAGGGATTCAGGCCCGGGACCGGCGCATGCGCAGTGCGCATATTGAGGCCAGCCCGTACTACATGACCAGCCCCCACAATGCATCGGGCCGGATATGACGTTACGGCCAGAACAGAATGCATCAAAAGAGGCGGGAATTTTCAAGTGAGGAGAGATCAATGGATGGAACGTTAACGCCTAGCGGGGGTGCTGCAAGCAAGCGAGGAGGAGGAATGGAGCCCCGGAGCCCGCCCGCTGCAGACTATGGATGCAGATTACACGTAAGTATATAACTCTTTTTTTTCTTCTTTATAGGGCCCTTTTAGGTGAGACAGGGATGGTTAGGGATCAGCTAGGAAGGTGCAAGGACAGGTAGTGATAGATTAGCGGGGTAGATCGAGGAGACAGGTTCCCTTTAAAAAGATCCGCCCGGATCTTCTCACCGTCATGTCCTGGGATTAACAGTACTGTTAATCTCTGAAAGCATCACAGCATGTTATAAAAGGAGAACATTTTTTTCCAGCAACAATGAGTACTAGGAATATACTACTGGGAAAATTCCCCTTGATTAACGTAAGTATATAATCTCTTTTTCTCTTATAGAAACCTTTTATGATGACAGATGTTAGGGTCAGCTGGAAGGTGCAAACTGTGAAGTTGCGGGTAATCGAGGAAACAGACCTTAAAAAATGCGCCGGATCTTTCAACGTTTCTTAGTCCTGGGTTAAATATGTAATTTAAAGATCAGTGTTAATAAGGAGATTTTTTTTACACTGTTTAGGAATTTCTGGAAAATTCACTTGACCATTGATGGTTTTAAAGGCTCTTTCGATTAATTGAACTAAGAATTTGATATAGATAGTTGTTCTGTCTGGTAAAACCATATATTGAACATGAGTGGCATAGGGAAAAAGATTTTTTATATACTTTTAAACTTCTTACTTAGGATATTTCGAGTGGATGGAGATGCAGTGATCCTATGTCTCTATTATAGGTACTTAATGCTACGTACGATGACTCTGTGTCACGTTTATGGGCTGAAAAACATATAGGCTGGCATCTGCAGGGAGCATTTTAGGATCTGTTCATTTCAGGGAAGGTCATCTAGAGAGACCAGAGGATTGGCCATTTCATAATGGGGGTCTTTTTGCTGTGACAAACAATTTATATATTCCATGTGGAATGTGCATGAATTTACAGTTTACAAATCATAATGCTCAGTATTTAGAGGAATTACAGTTACTATGTGAGATGCCAAGGGCGATCCCATATACAAAATCACATAGGACTTGATGGGTCAAAAAAGGAGAATTCAAAGGTATTGGTAAGAACGAGGGTTCGAAAGGAAAAGAAGAAACAATCAGGGAACAGAAAGAAGGGCTGGATCCTCTTCATTAAAAGGAGCAGGTGTTTTGTCAAGTCTGTAATGTCCATCATCACAAATACAGAATAAGATGGGGGTGGATTGTACATAGGAACAAAGCAGAATACATGAATATATCTCAATTAAACAAATCACTTGTTTTCCCCATGGGGATTTATAGTGTTCAGCTTATGAACCCAGAAGATCTCTTTCTTGTTAAGAGCCTGGACTCGGTTGGGGTATCCTGGGGGACATGGTCATAGGGATCATACTGGAGGCAATCCTTTTATCATGAAATATCATTTAATGCCTGGATCAGGCCATGCTGTAGAAATCCTTCTTTTAGATTATACCTGTGGGAGTTTATTCTTTTTTGTAGTTGTTGCATTGTCCTGCCCACATAGGGTATAATTTCTTCCATTCGCAAATCATGACACAGATGACGAAACTGGATTGGCAAGTCAAATGGTATTTAATTTGAAACCTATCTGATGAAAAAGTTTTTGCATTATGGATGATGCTGGAGCAACATTGGCATCTCGGGATGAACATCTATAAGAGCCTTGTCTGAACTTTTTTTATAGAGCGGATAAATTCCTCTTTTTTTCTTAGCTGTCTTGGGGCCAACATGTTTTTTAATGTCGGGGGACCTCTGGAAGGCTATCATGGAATTGTTGAGAAGGTGCTTCTCCACCTTGGGATCATTTAAGATGTATGAACCAATGTTATTTCAGATCCAGACAATTCTCTTGTTCTGGGCTGAAAAGTGGTAATAAAATTGAAGTGAACTTTGTATTAGATGCTGATTCTTTTGTTGTTGTATTAGAGATCAAATTTGTTTGTTCTATTTTTTTTGCTTTCAGAGAAGATTCTATGGATCAATTATTTTGGGGTATCTTTCTCTCAAGGAATCTATGTGATAGAACTTTTGATAGATTTCATTAACCAATGTCCATACTACAGTTCCTCTTGATTCTTTTGGATTGGTTGAGCAAAATATTTCTCAACCATTAGGTGTAGTGTCCACTTTTATAGTGGACATAACTGTTTACATCCACAGGTTTAAAGTAGGTTCTTGTGTGAATTTCCTGTGAGGTCAAGAAACTTGACTGTGTCAGGGTTTACTACTGGGGTGAAACCCAGACCCAAGGTACTGTCTTTCTTGTTGCTGAGGAAGGACCCCACATCACCCTTTGAATTATCATAAATAAAGAACAAATCGTCATATAACGTAAACTTGTAAATGATGATATTGGGTGCATGTATACTGCTATGTATGAAGATGGACTCAAACAAATTAGCATAAGTTGGCGCCACCTTCGAGCCCATTGCAGTCCCCAATATTTGATAGTATAGGGTATATTGAAAGGTAAAAAAATGATTTTGGAGTATGAACTGCATGCTTTTCCACAGAAAATTTTTTTGTGTGTGTGGCAACCGTGGATTTTGAGGAGGAGATAGAAAAAGGCAATTGGGGGATTGACAACTCTTAGAAAATTCTTCTCTGCTTTGTTCAGAATATTCTGTTAATTGGCTTTTGATATTAAAGCGTTAGAAGAGATCACTGTATTATTAATATAGTGTTATCAACCTATTGTAAGTTTTGGGGTCATATAATCTCAATGCTTCTGCCAGGTAACCCCAAAATCCACAAGGACGCTAAAAGACCCCCAGAAGACTCATAATTTCAGGGATAGTGTCCCTTGCATTAAACCTTACAAATTATGTGGATGTAGTGATGCACACACATGTAGACCAACTATACAGTTATTTGAGGGACTCCAGTCACTTGATCCGACTCGCGAAGGATATTCCATGGAAGGACACTTTTTGTTTTCATCTCCATGGATTTATTCTGGGTTAATTGGATTTGCCAGTGTGATTGGGAATGTACAAAAACGTCTAATACGTGTTTGGCCATAGAGTAAGTGTGTTGTGTATCTGGGGATGGGGGTAGTGTCATCTGAGCCTGACGTAGGAAGGTATGTAAGGCTTGAATTTCTTTCTGTGTGCTTTCCTCCTACATGACTGATGATGTGACCACTCATAATGGCCTTAGAAGTGGCCCACAGAAGAGAAGTATAGTCAGTTTAGATGATATTGTCACCTAGGAAGTCATTCCAGTGTGATTTTAGAAAGGTTGTGAAATCATCTGATTCTGCCAGGTAGGATGGCAACTTCCAATGTCGCATTCTGGGGCTTGGGTCGATTAAAGTCAGGAATAGTGAAGTAGCAGAATGATCTGAGATCAGTATTGAGTGAATACGGGAGTCATGGTGTTGGGTAAATAGATGTGAGGAAATGAAGAAGTAATCCTTCCGGGAGAAGGCCTGATGGTTGCGGGAGTGACGTGTACTCTCTGTAAACAAAAGGAGAGTGACAGAAGTGTAGGAGGGATGTGGTGGCTGCTGAGGTCTGCGGAGAGGGTGAGTAGCAGTCTAGGGCAGGACACTCTACTCAATTAAAGTCTCCTCCTACTGTGTGATTATGCCAAGTCCTAGAATAAGCTGGAGAATCGATGTGTAAAAGATATGTTGGTCATGGCTTGGAGCATAGAGATTGACCAAGAAGTATGTTTTGCCAGCTAGTTCCACTTTCACAATCGGATATCTACCTTGGCTGTCACTAAGAGAATCTTGAATGAACATGCCAGGCCCTTCTTAATAAGAATGGCTACTCCATGTGAGGCAGCATAGCAATCTCCTACCCAAGGAACCAATAATTTACAAGGCTTGTCAGCCCTCCAGTGTGTCTCCTGAAGGAAGACCACATTTGGTGAGAATCACTTTAGGTGGTTTAAGACTTTTTTTGCATTTAAGAGGGGTGTTAAGTTAAGCCCGTCAAGTTCCATGACAAGAATCACAAGTGTGGTGTGGTGAGGTGTAGGTGGCGTCGGGGTCTGGCATTTGAAGAATACTCATCCTGGGTCCCAGGGCAGGGTTTGAGCAGTATAGCAACAAGGTTTGTTCATCCCTTTCGGTCACAGCGAAGATGGTGAACTAGAACAAATTAAGAGGGGAACAAAAGCGCAAATGGTGCCTTATCCTTTACATTTACAGATTTATCAGCCATTTACTGTACAGAGATTTGCTTTAATGAATGCATAACGGTTGTCACCCAGAATGAAATTGGCACTGACATCCTGTAGGCAGAGCAGAAAAGAAGAGAAGGCATGTCTTTATTGACGTGAGGTGAAAAGCAGGAGCGTTCCTGCATGATTTGGGAGAGTCTGTCGCAGGGCAGAATATGCAGGTAGTTTGCAACTACCTGCCTGTAAGTTCTTAGCCCAACAGAAAACCCCCTAAGTGCCGAATAACTCCCTGTAAGTTTCTTTTCTGACATTGTTTGGGTCATCTTATGCTTTTTTTCTTTTTACCTCAATATATTAATATATACACATGGTCAAAATTGTTGGTCCCCCTCATTTAATGAAAGAAAAACCCACAATGGTCACAGAAATAACTTGAATCTGACAAAAGTAATAATAAATAAAAAAATCTATGAAAATGAAGGTCAGACATTGCTTTTCAGCCCTGCTTCCACAGAATTAAAAAAAAATGAAACTCATGAAATGGGCCTGGACAGAAATGATGGTTCCTTAACTTAATATTTTGTTGCACAACCTTTTGAGGCAATCAAACGATTCCTGTAAGGAACGCAGCAAAACCTGAACTACTTTCAAGGATCCTAGAGTCCTTGCCAGGAGATTTGCTGCGTTCAGGTCCTGCGTTTTATCATATTTTTTGTGCGTTTTTGATGCTGCGTTTTTCCTGCGTTTTTGCCATTGGCTGCAGCAAAAACTCAGGAAAAATATAGCATGTCAATTCTTTGCTATCCGCACCAAAACCGCAGGGGTTTGACAGTTCTTGACACTTGCAAAACCAATGTGTGCACAGCGTTTCTGTGAAACACATTGGTTTTGCTGGGAATCAAAACCACAGGAACAAATTAGCAAACATCACCATAAAACCAATGGTAAACCATGCAGACACCGTGGGCACATACCCTAACTGTGAATGACAGTTCTGCACCTCTCCACAGGTATTTTGGCAACTCTTTAAGAGCAAACTGCTCCAGTTGTTCGGTGTTTGAAGGTTGCCTTTTCCATGTTTCAGCTCTTTCCAAAGATGCTCAAAAAGGATTTAGGTCAGGGCTCATAGAAGGCCACTTCAGAATAGTCCAATGCTTTCCTCTTAGCCATTCTTGGATGTTTTTAGCTGTGTGTTTTGGTCATTATCCTGGTTCAAGACCCATCACCTGTGACCAGTGGCCTAACTTGAAGCTCATGGGCCCCAATGCAAAAGTTCCAACGGGGCCCCCAATTATTGTGAATCTTTAACAGCAATAGTCTTTTTCTATAGGCTAAAGGGACTTTTGGGTCCCCCTAGGCACCGGGGCCCGGGTGTGATCGCAACCCCTATAACTGTTGCAGTTACACCCCTGCCTGTTACTGAGACCAAGCTTTCTGACACTGGGCAGCACATTTCTCTCTAGAATCCCTTGATAGTTTTGAGATTTCATTGTTCCCTGCACAGATTCAAGACACCCTGTGCCAGATGCAGTAAAGCAGCCCCAGAACATGACAGTGCCTCCTCCATGTTTCACCATAGAGACAGTGTTCTTTTCTTGAGATGCTTTGTTTTTCTGTCTGTGAACATAGAGCTAATGTACCTTGCCAAAAAGTTCAATTTTCGTCTCATCTGTCCATAGGACATTCTCCCAGAAGCTTTGTGGCTTGTCAACATGTAGTTTGGCAAATTCCAGTCTGACTTTTTTATGATTTTTTTTCTCCCAACAATGGTGTCCTCCTTGGTCGTCTCCCATGAAGTCCACTTTGGCTTAAACAACAACGGATGGTGCGATCTGACACTGATGTTCCTTGAACTTGAAGTTCAACTTTTTTTTTAAATTTTTAATCAAGTGATTTTTATTTGAGAATTTAGAAGTCAGACGTAGATATAAGAGTGCAATCAACTGAAATATGCATTGCATCCCATACATACTATTACAAGTATAATCTCCCTATTCCCCTTTTATTTATTTAGTCTTTTTCCTCACCCCCCTTCCCTTGCTCCCACCCCCGTACCCCGTAAAAAATCTTTGACAAGACATGAGACCTCACACATTGAACTGAAGTAGTTTTCCACTATCTACGTTCCCATATACACTAGCCAAACTAAGGCAGTAAAGCAGTGCCCGTATTATCTTGCAGTAGGTCCGCAGAGGCTAGGCCCGGACAGTCCAGCCATCCACCCCACACGTTTTCAAATTGTGTCTGTTGACCATTTTTCGTGTAGACATTCTGTTCCAGACGAATAATAAAATGTATTCTATTGACAAATTCTCATTCGGTTGGCGGTTTGTCATCTAACCAAAGAATAGCAATCCGCTTCCTGGCAGCATACAAGAGTCTGGCGATAGTCAATCTCCCCCAGTCATCCGTCATTATATCATCCATACCTCCCAGTATACAGGTCAATGAAGTGCTCGAGACTGTCACCCCCTGTATTATAGCAAGGATTTATACCCAGAAGGTCTGCAAGCAATCATATGCAGTAAGACTGCATCCTCGTCAGAGATGCGCGGGCATCTCAAGTCCTTTTTCAATCCCGCTTTCATCATCCAGACAGGTGTTCTATAGACCCTATAAACTAGATAGATTTGTGACACCCTCCTGGCCTCACTCTTAGATATTTTGGAAAAAATTGTAATATATTTTCCCATTAAGGGCCAGAAATTGGCTAAATCCCATAGTCTTCATCACAGTATACAGATACCACCACTCCACACTATCAAACACCTTAGCGCCATCTAAGGACACGATAACTCTCTGCCCCACATTATCTGCCCTTCCCTGCATGTTCAGAAACAACCGCCTAAGATTACGGTAGTTGCGGTTGACTTGTTGGGCATAAACCCGGATTGATCAAGGTGAATAAGGGACTCTATAACGCTGTTAAGGCAATTAGCCAACATCTTAGCCAGAAGTTTAACATCAGTGGTCAATAACAAGATCGGACGATATGTAGCTGAATCAATCGGGTCCTTACCCTTTTTCGGAAGCACCACAACTATTGCCTCCTGCATGGATCGCGGCAATTCTTCCCCCCCTGCCAGGCCAGCATTACACACCTCCAACAGAGTAGGGAGCAGCGTTCCTTTATATTTCTTAAATGCCTCCCCTGGAATCCCATTCATCCCTGGGGCCTTGTCATTAGGCATAGAGGCCAGAGCGGCATCAAGTTCCTCCAGGTCAAACGGCTCCTCAAGAAGCCCACTCTCCTTAGGTGTGAGCCTAGGAAGGTGGACCGCCGCCAGAAACTGATCAATTTCCTACCCTGCAGGCTGCGCACGGGATTTATATAGATCAGAGTAAAACCCTGCCATTATGTCCAGGATAACTTTGCCACAGGTATATTCACAACCATCCCTCTCCCTCAATTTTGGAATACAAGTAGAATTCCTCTGAGCAGCTACTATCCTGGAAAGAAGATGCCTCGCCTTTTCTCCCTCCTCAAAGAATTGAAGTTCACCTTTAATCTCTTTTGACGTTTTCCTGGGCTCTTTTGTTACCAATCATATTATCTGTCTCTCTGGTTTGTCATTAGTTTTCCTCCTGCGGCCACATCCAGGGAGGTTGGCTACAGTCCCATGGATCTTACATTTCTGAATAAATATGTGCAATTGTAGTCACAGAAATATCAAGCTGCTTGGACATGGTCTTATAACCTTTACCTTTAACAAGCTTGTCTATAATTTTCTTTCTAATCTCCTGAGACAACTCTTTCCTTCGCTTCCTCTGGTCCATGTTGAGTGCGGTACACACCATGTCACCAAACAGCACAGTGAGTATCTGTAACCCTATATACAGGCCACTGACTGATTACAAGATTGTAGACACCTGTGATGCTAATTAATAGACACACCTTGATTTAACATGTCCCTTTTGTACCATCATTTCTGTCCAGGCCGATTTCATGAGTTTTTAAATTCTGTGGCAGCGGGGGTGAAAAGCAATGTCTGACTTTCATGTCTTCATTTTCATCGATTTGTTATTTATTATTGCTTTTGTCAGATTTAAGTTATTTCTGTAGCCAGTGTGGGTTTTTCTTTCATTAAAGGAGGGGCACCAACAATTATGACCACATGTGTAACACTGGTGGCATCCAATCGGACTCCGCTTGAAGAATGCAATGGTCACTTCCTTTAGCCATTTCACTGCATTCATAGCCTAAAACAGTTATAAGAAGTTGAAAAAGACCGAACTTATGCCCAAAAAGTCGTTTGGAAATTGCAGTGCATAAATATGTTCATTGTTTTTCAGGTTGGGTTATAGGTACAATTCCCCTGAAAAAGACAATGTGTGCACATGCCCTAAGGCCGGCTTCACACCACGGTTTTTTGGGATCCGGGGCTGTCCGGTTCACACCGTATTCCTATAGTATCCCTATGGGGCCGGATGGCAATGTTTTGCCATCCTGTTTCCATCTGTCTTGGAGAATTCGGGTTTTTGTCCTGGATACAAAATCACAGCTTGCTGCGATTTTCTGTCTGGGGCAAAAATCTGAACAAATCGGATCCTCGTGGATCCGGCACCCCCTAACATGGGAGTCTTATGGCGCCGGATGCGACAGAAAATCATTCCAGCTCCCAGACGCCGGGCGCTGAGACTCCGCACCGTGGAGAGCTCCCCGCTGACATTTCAGGCCCGCAGACTGCCGATTCAGGCAGAAAACAGGACCGGAGGGCATATTTGTCCGGAGCTGTCAGGCTGTGTTCGGTGCTTCCTGCACAACACCAGACACAGGCTGACAGCTCAAAACTGTGGTGTGAAGCCAGCCTTAGTCTGATTTAGTAGTGTGACCATGATGGCCAAAGACAGAGGTGTCATTTTTGGTCGCCATGTTCATTTATTATCCTTTTCTGTTTCATGAAGTAGTTTCCCGTGACTCCTCCATTTATCTTTGACTTTTACAATATTTGTTTCAGGGTCAAGATGTGACTTATATTAATACTGCAGGGACATATGTGAGCGATGATGAATGGAGTAAAGAGGAGATTCCTACTGATAACCTCACAGGTGAGTGGTGACCATTCAATTTAGAGAAATCACAGATTCTACTCAGTCACTATAAGGTATATTTACGGTATATGTTGAATATTTATCTTTTTTAGAGTGTTTTACCATTTGTGAAGAAGAGATTAATACAGATACAGATACAGATAACCGTACAGGTGAGTTGTAACAGATTGTACTCTTAACAGTAACCACAGTAGCATTTTCCTTTACTAGCATAAAATTCTAGTATGTAGATGGCACAATTGTTTTTAGAACGGTAAAAATGGCAGGCACTGTACTGATTAAGGAATGTGCATCTGACTGTGGAGCCCATCTGACTAAAGCTAGAGGAAAATACGGTTCAGTGCCCAATTCCCCCCTTCCACCACTCCCCAGGTGAAGCATTACCTTGACTCCCAAGTACACAATAGGATCTAAGGGAAGGGGTGTCCGGCCACACCTACAGGCGTTAAATGAAGGTGTCCAGCGTCAGTTAAGCCCCCGTCACACACAGCCATATCGCTATCGAGATCCTGTGACACAACAGCGACCTCGTCAGCGATCTCACTATGTTTGACATGTAGCAGTGACTTGGGCCCCGCTGTGACATCGCCGATCGTGTCGGAATGGCCTGTACCATTTTTTGATCGTCGGGTTCCCGTTGGGCAGCATGCATCGGTGTGTTTGACACCTTAGCAACAACCTAGTTGGCGACTCAGAACTCAGCCACGTAGCTGCTGTGTGAGAGATCCCAACGACCGCCGAGGTCGTTATATGGTTCACTGTATCGCTGCTGCGTCGTTGAGTAGAACTGACTGTTTGACATCTCACCAGCGACCACGTAGCGACGTCCCAGCGATCCTTAGCAAGTCGTATCGTTGTCGGGATCGCTGGAACGTCGCCAAGTGTGACGGAACCCTAACTCTCTCTTTCTCCCCGGCTGTCCCTCCCTCATATATTCAGAGTTGTTTTATATTGCCATAGAAATTGTAAATGAATCAGTAGCATTGTTAACAATATTAAGTCACAGCAGAAAATGTGGAGAAGGGCAAGGGTTCATAACCACTCATTGGCTGCTCGCCTGTCCGTTGCAGACAGGGCCTTCAGCGATGAGCCGTTATGAAGTATAAGTGCCACTCTCTGCTGATGAAAATAATAAACTGTGACTGACCTGTTTCAACTCATTTAGGTTTGTCTGTCTTTTCATTACGGGACTGGTGGGAGGGGTAAGGCATTGTTGGAGACACGCAGGTCTCTACAGTCATATCATGCAGAACTTTGTTTTCCATTCGTAATAAGAACACATATCGGAACCCAGATGGACCCCATAATAAATGGGACCACTCTGCTTCTGTTTGTATTGGTTGTACAACAGATCAGTTTTGAGCATGAATCCTTTTTGTCAGTTCCTGACATAAAGCAGACAAACACAAGTGATAATATGACCTAAGGCTGTTCGACAAAAAAGAAGGCAAGTCTAATTTACAATTCAAGTGAAGGGGTCTGTGAAAAAAAACTGACAACACTCATGTCATCCATGGCTGTGGAGTTGGAAAGCCAAACATCAGACTCCTCAATTTCCCTCAATCCAACTTCACCAAAATGGACACTGACTCTGACTCCACAACCATGGCTGCGGTAGTTGACCAAGAGTTGGTAAGCCAAACAGCCGACTAACTCCTCAAATTTCTCTGAATCCGACTCTGAATCCACCCAAAATGGACACCGACTCCACGACTCCGACTCCACGGCCCTGAATCTGAGTTCTGTCCATGCTTCACTGAGCAGTTTATATGATAGGCTTTGACAAATAAAAAATGTATATAGTTTTGTGTCTTACTCACCCTAGATAACCTACAATCTCACCCTACCTACCAACAGAGTTCTAAACACCCTGATTTGTCTTGGTGACTCCGCTCACCAGTCCTAATAATTCACCAGGTGCTCACAATAATATCTATAACCACTCAACAAGGAGTATCATTATACGTAGAGTTCAGTGATGTCATTTTCAAGTTTACTCTTCAGTATACATTAAAAACTGCTCCTTTCCAGCATTGGGAACCTAGAACTTGGTATAGAGATTAAGGTCATAGCTTAGAGTGTTCCAGTCAGAAACATCTTGATTATTATGGTGTTGAATAAAGGAGAACATAATATCCAGGAAGATAGATATATATAAAGCTGGCTGAGTGTAAGCCACGCCCACTCCACATAGCGACGCCCACTCTACAGCAGTGTCATAGCCTTGCTCACTCCACATACCCACCTCCCTTCATAGCTTCACTACTTTTATGGCCCCGCCCCTTCACAATGTGTGTATGTCCACTAAAGGAATTCACACTGTCGCACCTACAAGCACAAAATTTTGCACAC